>JAUMJJ010000682.1:0-92640 GCA_033556795.1 Tapera naevia | reverse complement strand
AAAAAAACGATTTTTGGAAAAATCAAACCATTTTTGGGGGAAAAAAAAGATTTTGGGGAAAATGAACCCAGTTTGGTGGGAAAAATCCGGATTATGGGGAAAATGAACCCAGTTTTTGGGGAAAAAAACGATTTTGGTTAAAATGAAGCCTGTTTGGGGGTAAAAACCTGTTTTGAGGGAAAATGACCACAGTTTGGGTGGGGGAACACAGTTTTGGGGAAAATGAACCCCAGTTTGAGGGGAAAATCCCAATTTTGGGGAAAACGAACCCAGTTTGTGGGAAAACCCCGATTTTAGGGGAAATGAACCCATTTTGGGGGAAAACCCCAAATGCAGAGGGCAATAACCCCAGTTTTCATGGGAAAAAACCTATTTGAGGGAAAATGAACCCAGTTTGGGATGAAAACCCCGATTTTAGGGGAAATGAACGCTGTTTAGTGGGAAAAACCCTGTTTTGAGGAATCGAACCCAGTTTGAGGGAAAAAAAATGATTGGGGGGAAAATGAATCCAGTTTGGGGAAAATCCCGATTTTAGGGGAAATGAACCCAATTTGGGGCGAAAAATCTGATTTGACCCGAAATGATCTCAGTTTTGGGGAAAAACCCTAATTTAGAGGAAAATAAACCCAGTGTTCGTGGGAAAAACCTGATTTGAGGTAAAATGAACCCTGTTTGGGAGGAAAAATTCTATTTGAGGGAAAATGAACCCAGTTTGGGAGGAAAAAAAGCCCGATTTTGGGAAACATGAACCCAGTATTTGGGGAAAAAAGCCGATTTTGGGAAAAATCAAACCATTTTTGGGGGAAAAAAAAGATTTTGGGGAAAATGAACCCAGTTTGGGGGAAAAACCCGGTTTTGGGCAAAATGTACCCAGTTTTGGGAAAAAAACACTATTTGAGGGAAAATGAACCCAGTTTGGGATGAAAACTCCGATTTTAGGGAAAATGAACCCAGTTTGGCGGGAAAAAAAGCCCGATTTTGAGGAAAATGAACCAAATTTTTTGGGAAAAAAAACGATTTTGAGAAAAATCAAACCATTTTGGGGGGAAAAAATAGATTTTGGGGAAAAAGAACCCAGTTTGGTGGGAAAAATCCGGATTATGGGGAAAATGAACCCAGTTTTTGGGGAAAAAAAACGATTTTGGTTAAAATGAAGCCTGTTTGGGGGTAAAAACCTGTTTTGAGGGAAAATGACCACAGTTTGGGTGGGGGAACACAGTTTTGGGGAAAATGAACCCAGTTTGAGGGGAAAATCCCAATTTTGGGGAAAATGAACCCAGTTTGGGGGAAAACCCCGATTTTAGGGGAAATGAACCCATTTCGGGGGGAAAACCCCAAATGCAGAGGGGAATAACCTCAGTTTTCGTGGGAAAAACCCTATTTGAGGGAAAATGAACCCAGTTTGGGATGAAAACCCCGATTTTAGGGGAAATGAACGCTGTTTAGTGGGAAAAACCCTGTTTTGAGGAATCGAACCCAGTTTGAGGGAAAAAAAACGATTGGGGGGAAAATGAACCCAGTTTGGGGGAAAATCCCGATTTTAGGGGAAATGAACCCAATTTGGGGCGAAAAATCTGATTTGACCCGATATGATGTTAGTTTTGGGGAAAAACCCTAATTTAGAGGAAAATAAACCCAGTGTTCGTGGGAAAAACCTGATTTGAGGTAAAATGAATCCTGTTTGGGAGGAAAAACCCTATTTGAGGGAAAATGAACCCAGTTTTGGGGGAAAAAAAGCCCGATTTTGGGAAACATGAACCCAGTATTTGGGGAAAAAAATGAACCCAGTTTGGTGGGAAAAATCCGGATTATGGGGAAAATGAACCCAGTTTTTGGGGAAAAAAACGATTTTGGTTAAAATGAAGCCTGTTTGGGAGTAAAAACCTGATTTGAGGGAAAATGACCACAGTTTGGGTGGGGGAACACAGTTTTGGGGAAAATGAACCCCAGTTTGAGGGGAAAATCCCTAATTTTGGGGAAAATGAACCCAGTTTGGGGGAAAACCCCGATTTTAGGGGAAATGAACCCATTTTGGGGGAAAACCCCAAATGCAGAGGGCAATAACCCCAATTTTCGTGGGAAGAACCCTATTTGAGGGAAAATGAACCCAGTTTGGGATGAAAACCCCGATTTTAGGGGAAATGAACGCTGTTTAGTGGGAAAAAACCTGTTTTGAGGAATCGAACCCAGTTTGAGGGAAAAAAAACGATTGGGGGGAAAATGAATCCAGTTTGGGGGAAAATCCCAGTTTTAGGGGAAATGAACCCAATTTGGGGCGAAAAATCTGATTTGACCCGAAATGATCTCAGTTTTGGGGAAAAACCCTAATTTAGAGGAAAATAAACCCAGTGTTCGTGGGAAAAACCTGATTTGAGGGAAAAAGTACCTTGTTTGGGAGGAAAAACCCTATTTGAGGGAAAATGAACCCAGTTTGGGGGGAAAAAAAGCCCGATTTTGGGAAACATGAACCCAGTATTTGGGGAAAAAAGTTGATTCTGGAATATTCAAACCATTTTGGGGGGAAAAACCCAGTTTTGTGCAAAATGAACCCAGTTTGGGAGAAAAACCCGGTTTTGGGCAAAATGAACCCAGTTTGGGGAAAAAAACACTATTTGAGGGAAAATGAACCTCTTTGGGATGAAACCTCCGATTTTAGGGAAAATGAACCCAGTTTGGCGGGTAAAAAAGCCCGTTTTTGAGGAAAATGAACCCAATTTTTGGGGAAAAAATACGATTTTTGGAAAAATCAAACCATTTTTGGGGGAAAAAAAAGATTTTGGGGAAAATGAACCCAGTTTGGTTGGAAAAATCCGGATTATGGGGAAAATGAACCCAGTTTTTGGGGAAAAAAACGATTTTGGTTAAAATGAAGCCTGTTTGGGGGTAAAAACCTGTTTTGAGGGAAAATGACCACAGTTTGGGTTGGGGGAACACAGTTTTGGGGAAAATGAACCCCAGTTTGAGGGGAAAATCCCAATTTTGGGGAAAATGAACCCAGTTTGTGGGAAAACCCCGATTTTAGGGGAAATGAACCCATTTTGGGGGAAAACCCCAAATGCAGAGGGCAATAACCCCAGTTTTCATGGGAAAAAACCTATTTGAGGGAAAATGAACCCAGTTTGGGATGAAAACCCCGATTTTAGGGGAAATGAACGCTGTTTAGTGGGAAAAACCCTGTTTTGAGGAATCGAACCCAGTTTGAGGGAAAAAAAATGATTGGGGGGAAAATGAATCCAGTTTGGGGAAAATCCCGATTTTAGGGGAAATGAACCCAATTTGGGGCGAAAAATCTGATTTGACCCGAAATGATCTCAGTTTTGGGGAAAAACCCTAATTTAGAGGAAAATAAACCCAGTGTTCGTGGGAAAAACCTGATTTGAGGTAAAATGAACCCTGTTTGGGAGGAAAAACCCTATTTGAGGGAAAATGAACCCAGTTTGGGAGGAAAAAAAGCCCGATTTTGGGAAACATGAACCCAGTATTTGGGGAAAAAAGCCGATTTTGGGAAAAATCAAACCATTTTTGGGGGAAAAAAAAGATTTTGGGGAAAATGAACCCAGTTTGGGGGAAAAACCCGGTTTTGGGCAAAATGTACCCAGTTTTGGGAAAAAAACACTATTTGAGGGAAAATGATCCCAGTTTGGGATGAAAACTCCGATTTTAGGGAAAATGAACCCAGTTTGGCGGGAAAAAAAGCCCTATTTTGAGGAAAATGAACCAAATTTTTTGGGAAAAAAAACGATTTTGAGAAAAATCAAACCATTTTGGGGGGAAAAAATAGATTTTGGGGAAAATGAACCCAGTTTGGTGGGAAAAATCCGGATTATGGGGAAAATGAACCCAGTTTTTGGGGAAAAAAACGATTTTGGTTAAAATGAAGCCTGTTTGGGAGTAAAAACCTGATTTGAGGGAAAATGACCACAGTTTGGGTGGGGGAACACAGTTTTGGGGAAAATGAACCCCAGTTTGAGGGGAAAATCCCTAATTTTGGGGAAAATGAACCCAGTTTGGGGGAAAACCCCGATTTTAGGGGAAATGAACCCATTTTGGGGGAAAACCCCAAATTGCAGAGGGCAATAACCCCAATTTTCGTGGGAAGAACCCTATTTGAGGGAAAATGAACCCAGTTTGGGGTGAAAACCCCGATTTTAGGGGAAATGAACGCTGTTTAGTGGGAAAAAACCTGTTTTGAGGAATCGAACCCAGTTTGAGGGAAAAAAAACGATTGGGGGGAAAATGAATCCAGTTTGGGGGAAAATCCCGATTTTAGGGGAAATGAACCCAATTTGGGGCGAAAAATCTGATTTGACCCGAAATGATCTCAGTTTTGGGGAAAAACCCTAATTTAGAGGAAAATAAACCCAGTGTTCGTGGGAAAAACCTGATTTGAGGTAAAATGAACCCTGTTTGGGAGGAAAAACCCTATTTGAGGGAAAATGAACCCAGTTTGGGAGGAAAAAAAGCCCGATTTTGGGAAACATGAACCCAGTTTGGTGGGGAAAAAAGCCGATTTTGGGAAAAATCAAACCATTTTGGGGGGAAAAAAAAGATTTTGGGGAAAATGAACCCAGTTTGGGGGAAAAACCCGGTTTTGGGCAATATGTACCCAGTTTTGGGAAAAAAACACTATTTGAGGGAAAATGAACCCAGTTTGGATGGGGGAAACACAGTTTTGGGGAAAATGAACCCCAGTTTGAGGGGAAAATCCCAATTTTGGGGAAAATGAACCCAGTTTGGGGGAAAACCCCGATTTTAGGGGAAATGAACCCATTTTGGGGGAAAACCCCAAATGCAGGGGGCAATAACCCCAGTTTTCGTGGGAAAAACCCTATTTGAGGGAAAATGAACCCAGTTTGGGATGAAAACCCCGATTTTAGGGGAAATGAACGCTGTTTAGTGGGAAAAACCCTGTTTTGAGGAATCAAACCCAGTTTGGTGGGAAAAAAAAACGATTGGGGGGAAAATGAACCCAGTTTGGGGAAAATCCCGTTTTTGGGCAAAATGAACCAGTTTTTGGGAAAAAAAAAAAAAGATTTTGGGAAAAAATATAGCCAGTTTGGAGGGAAAATGCCGATTTTAGGGGAAATGAACCCAATTTGGGGCGAAAAATCTGATTTGACCCGAAATGATCTCAGTTTTGGGGAAAACCCCTAATTTAGAGGAAAATAAACCCAGTGTTCGTGGAAAAACCTGATTTGAGTTAAAATGAACCCTGTTTGGGAGGAAAAACCCTATTTGAAGGAAAATGAACCCAGTTTTGGGGGAAAAAAAGCCCGATTTTGGGAAACATGAACCCAGTATTTGGGGAAAAAAGCCGATTTTGGGAAAAATCAAACCATTTTGGGGGGGAAAAAAAGATTTTGGGGAAAACGAACCCAGTTTGGAGGGGAAAATCCGGATTATGGGGAAAATGAACCCAGTTTTTGGGGAAAAAACCGATTTTGGTTAAAATGAAGCCTGTTTGGGGGTAAAAATCTGATTTGAGGGAAAATGACCACAGTTTGGGTGGGGGAACCCAGTTTTGGGGAAAATGAACCCCAGTTTGGGGGGAAAATCCCAATTTTGGGCAAAATGAACTCAGTTTGGGGGAAAACCCCGATTTTAGGGGAAATGAACCCAGTTTGGGGCGAAAAATCTGATTTGACCCGAAATTATCTCAGTTTTGGGGAAAAACCCAGATCTTCGGGAAAATGAACCTACTTTGGGGGGAAAACCCCGGTTTTGGGCAAAATGAACCCTGTTTGGGATGAAAAAATCCTATTTGAGGGAAAATGAACCCAGTTTGGGATGAAAACCCCGATTTTAGGGGAAATGAGCACAGTTTGTGGGGAAAAAGCCGATTTTGGGAAAAATCAAACTGTTTTGCAAGGATAAAAAAAGGATTTTTGGGAAAATGAACCCAGTTTTTGGGGAAAAACCCGATTTTGGTTAAAATGAAGCCTGTTTGGGAGTAAAAACCTGATTTGAGGGAAAATGACCACAGTTTGGGGGGGGGAACCCAATTTTGGGGAAAATGAACCCCAGTTTGGGTGGAAAATCCCGATTTTGGTCAAAATGAACCCAGTTTGGGGGAAAACCCCGATTTTAGAGGAAATGAACCCTGTTTTGGGGGAAAACCCCGATTTTGCGGAAAACGAACCCAGTTTGGGATGAAAACCCTGATTTTAGGGGATATGAACCCTGTTTCTTGGGAAAGAAAGCTGTTTTTGAGGAAATTAACCGACTTTGGAGGGAAAAAAACCCTGATTTTGGGCAAAATGAGCACAAATTTTAGGGAAAAAATGATTTTGGGGAAAATGAACCCAGTTTGGGGGAAAAATCGGGATTTTGGGGAAAATGAACCCAGACTGGGATGAAAACCCCGATTTTAGGGGAAATGAACCCACTTTGGGGGGAAAAAACCGATTTTAGGGGAAATGAACACAGTTTGAGAGGAAAAACCAGATTTTGAGGAAAATGAACTCAGTTTGGTGGGAAAAAACCCGATTTTGGGGAAAATGATCCCAGTTTGGTGGGAAAAGTCCGGATTATGGGGAAAATGAACCAGTTTTAGGGGAAAAACCCGATTTTGATTAAAATGAAGTCTGTTTGGGGTGAAACCCCGATTTTGCCAAAAATGAACTCAGTTTGGGGGGGAAAAACCCTATTTTGAGGAGATGAACCCTGTTTGGTGGGAAAAACCCCGATTTTGGGCAAAATGAACCCAATTTTTTGGGGAAAAAAACCCGATTTTGGGGAAAATGAACCCAGCTTAGAGGAAAAATCCCGATTTTAGGGGAAATGAACCCAGTTTGGGGGGAACCCCCCGGTTTTGGGCAAAATGAACCAGTTTGGGAGGGAAAAAAAAACGATTTGAGGAAAATAAAACCAGTTTGGAGGGAAAATCCCGATTTTAGGGGAAATGAACCCAATTTGGGGCGAAAAATCTGATTTGACCCGAAATGATCTCAGTTTTGGGGAAAACCCCTAATTTAGAGGAAAATAAACCCAGTGTTCGTGGGAAAAACCTGATTTGAGTTAAAAGATTTTGGAAAACATGAACCCAGTTTTTGGGAAAAAAAGCCGATTTTGAGAAAAATCAAACCATTTTGGGGGGAAAAAAAAGATTTTGGGGAAAATGAACCCAGTTTGGTGGGAAAAATCCGGATTATGGGGAAAATGAACCCAGTTTTTGGGGAAAAAAACGATTTTGGTTAAAATGAAGCCTGTTTGGGGGTAAAAACCTGTTTTGAGGGAAAATGACCACAGTTTGGGTGGGGGAACACAGTTTTGGGGAAAATGAACCCCAGTTTGAGGGGAAAATCCAATTTTGGGGAAAATGAACCCAGTTTGTGGGAAAACCCCGATTTTAGGGGAAATGAACCCATTTTGGGGGAAAACCCCAAATGCAGAGGGCAATAACCCCAGTTTTCATGGGAAAAAACCTATTTGAGGGAAAATGAACCCAGTTTGGGATGAAAACCCCGATTTTAGGGGAAATGAACGCTGTTTAGTGGGAAAAACCCTGTTTTGAGGAATCGAACCCAGTTTGAGGGAAAAAAAACGATTGGGGGGAAAATGAATCCAGTTTGGGGAAAATCCCGATTTTAGGGGAAATGAACCCAATTTGGGGCGAAAAATCTGATTTGACCCGAAATGATCTCAGTTTTGAGGAAAAACCCTAATTTAGAGGAAAATAAACCCAGTGTTAGTGGGAAAAACCTGATTTGAGGTAAAATGAACCCTGTTTGGGAGGAAAACCCCTATTTGAGGGAAAATGAACCCAGTTTGGGGGGAAAAAAAGCCCGATTTTGGGAAACATGAACCCAGTATTTGGGGAAAAAAATGAACCCAGTTTGGTGGGAAAAATCCGGATTATGGGGAAAATGAACCCAGTTTTTGGGGAAAAAAAACGGTTTTGGTTAAAATGAAGCCTGTTTGGGGGTAAAAACCTGTTTTGAGGGAAAATGACCACAGTTTGGGTGGGGGAACACAGTTTTGGGGAAAATGAACCCCAGTTTGAGGGGAAAATCCCAATTTTGGGGAAAATGAACCCAGTTTGGGGGAAAACCCCGATTTTAGGGGAAATGAACCCATTTTGGGGAAAAACCCAAATGCAGAGGGGAATAACCTCAGTTTTCGTGGGAAAAAACCTATTCGAGGGAAAATGAACCCAGTTTGGGATGAAAACCCCGATTTTAGGGGAAATGAACGCTGTTTAGTGGGAAAAACCCTGTTTTGAGGAATCGAACCCAGTTTGAGGGAAAAAAAACGATTGGGGGGAAAATGAATCCAGTTTGGGGGAAAATCCCGATTTTAGGGGAAATGAACCCAATTTGGGGCGAAAAATCTGATTTGACCCGAAATGATCTCAGTTTTGGGGAAAAACCCTAATTTAGAGGAAAATAAACCCAGTGTTCGTGGGAAAAACCTGATTTGAGGGAAAAAGAACCCTGTTTGGGAGGAAAAACCCTATTTGAGGGAAAATGAACCCAGTTTGGGGGGAAAAAAAGCCCGATTTTGGGAAACATGAACCCAGTATTTGGGGAAAAAAGTTGATTCTGGGAATATTCAAACCATTTTGGGGGAAAAAACCAGTTTTGGGCAAAATGAACATAGTTTGGGAGAAAAACCCGGTTTTGGGCTAAATGAACCCAGTTTGGGGAAAAAAACACTATTTGAGGGAAAATGAACCACTTTGGGATGAAACCTCCGATTTTAGGGAAAATGAACCCAGTTTGGCGGGTAAAAAAGCCCGTTTTTGAGGAAAATGAACCCAATTTTTGGGGAAAAAAAACGATTTTTGGAAAAATCAAACCATTTTTGGGGGAAAAAAAAGATTTTGGGGAAAATGAACCCAGTTTGGTGGGAAAAATCCGGATTATGGGGAAAATGAACCCAGTTTTTGGGGAAAAAAACGATTTTGGTTAAAATGAAGCCTGTTTGGGGGTAAAAACCTGTTTTGAGGGAAAATGACCACAGTTTGGGTGGGGGAACACAGTTTTGGGGAAAATGAACCCCAGTTTGAGGGGAAAATCCCAATTTTGGGGAAAACGAACCCAGTTTGTGGGAAAACCCCGATTTTAGGGGAAATGAACCCATTTTGGGGGAAAACCCCAAATGCAGAGGGCAATAACCCCAGTTTTCATGGGAAAAAACCTATTTGAGGGAAAATGAACCCAGTTTGGGATGAAAACCCCGATTTTAGGGGAAATGAACGCTGTTTAGTGGGAAAAACCCTGTTTTGAGGAATCGAACCCAGTTTGAGGGAAAAAAAATGATTGGGGGGAAAATGAATCCAGTTTGGGGAAAATCCCGATTTTAGGGGAAATGAACCCAATTTGGGGCGAAAAATCTGATTTGACCCGAAATGATCTCAGTTTTGGGGAAAAACCCTAATTTAGAGGAAAATAAACCCAGTGTTCGTGGGAAAAACCTGATTTGAGGTAAAATGAACCCTGTTTGGGAGGAAAAATTCTATTTGAGGGAAAATGAACCCAGTTTGGGAGGAAAAAAAGCCCGATTTTGGGAAACATGAACCCAGTATTTGGGGAAAAAAGCCGATTTTGGGAAAAATCAAACCATTTTTGGGGGAAAAAAAAGATTTTGGGGAAAATGAACCCAGTTTGGGGGAAAAACCCGGTTTTGGGCAAAATGTACCCAGTTTTGGGAAAAAAACACTATTTGAGGGAAAATGAACCCAGTTTGGGATGAAAACTCCGATTTTAGGGAAAATGAACCCAGTTTGGCGGGAAAAAAAGCCCGATTTTGAGGAAAATGAACCAAATTTTTTGGGAAAAAAAACGATTTTGAGAAAAATCAAACCATTTTGGGGGGAAAAAATAGATTTTGGGGAAAAAGAACCCAGTTTGGTGGGAAAAATCCGGATTATGGGGAAAATGAACCCAGTTTTTGGGGAAAAAAAACGATTTTGGTTAAAATGAAGCCTGTTTGGGGGTAAAAACCTGTTTTGAGGGAAAATGACCACAGTTTGGGTGGGGGAACACAGTTTTGGGGAAAATGAACCCCAGTTTGAGGGGAAAATCCCAATTTTGGGGAAAATGAACCCAGTTTGGGGGAAAACCCCGATTTTAGGGGAAATGAACCCATTTCGGGGGAAAACCCCAAATGCAGAGGGGAATAACCTCAGTTTTCGTGGGAAAAACCCTATTTGAGGGAAAATGAACCCAGTTTGGGATGAAAACCCCGATTTTAGGGGAAATGAACGCTGTTTAGTGGGAAAAACCCTGTTTTGAGGAATCGAACCCAGTTTGAGGGAAAAAAAACGATTGGGGGGAAAATGAACCCAGTTTGGGGGAAAATCCCGATTTTAGGGGAAATGAACCCAATTTGGGGCGAAAAATCTGATTTGACCCGATATGATGTTAGTTTTGGGGAAAAACCCTAATTTAGAGGAAAATAAACCCAGTGTTCGTGGGAAAAACCTGATTTGAGGTAAAATGAATCCTGTTTGGGAGGAAAAACCCTATTTGAGGGAAAATGAACCCAGTTTTGGGGGAAAAAAAGCCCGATTTTGGGAAACATGAACCCAGTATTTGGGGAAAAAAATGAACCCAGTTTGGTGGGAAAAATCCGGATTATGGGGAAAATGAACCCAGTTTTTGGGGAAAAAAACGATTTTGGTTAAAATGAAGCCTGTTTGGGAGTAAAAACCTGATTTGAGGGAAAATGACCACAGTTTGGGTGGGGGAACACAGTTTTGGGGAAAATGAACCCCAGTTTGAGGGGAAAATCCCTAATTTTGGGGAAAATGAACCCAGTTTGGGGGAAAACCCCGATTTTAGGGGAAATGAACCCATTTTGGGGGAAAACCCCAAATGCAGAGGGCAATAACCCCAATTTTCGTGGGAAGAACCCTATTTGAGGGAAAATGAACCCAGTTTGGGATGAAAACCCCGATTTTAGGGGAAATGAACGCTGTTTAGTGGGAAAAAACCTGTTTTGAGGAATCGAACCCAGTTTGAGGGAAAAAAAACGATTGGGGGGAAAATGAATCCAGTTTGGGGGAAAATCCCAGTTTTAGGGGAAATGAACCCAATTTGGGGCGAAAAATCTGATTTGACCCGAAATGATCTCAGTTTTGGGGAAAAACCCTAATTTAGAGGAAAATAAACCCAGTGTTCGTGGGAAAAACCTGATTTGAGGGAAAAAGAACCTTGTTTGGGAGGAAAAACCCTATTTGAGGGAAAATGAACCCAGTTTGGGGGGAAAAAAAGCCCGATTTTGGGAAACATGAACCCAGTATTTGGGGAAAAAAGTTGATTCTGGGAATATTCAAACCATTTTGGGGGGAAAAACCCAGTTTTGTGCAAAATGAACCCAGTTTGGGAGAAAAACCCGGTTTTGGGCAAAATGAACCCAGTTTGGGGAAAAAAACACTATTTGAGGGAAAATGAACCTCTTTGGGATGAAACCTCCGATTTTAGGGAAAATGAACCCAGTTTGGCGGGTAAAAAAGCCCGTTTTTGAGGAAAATGAACCCAATTTTTGGGGAAAAAATACGATTTTTGGAAAAATCAAACCATTTTTGGGGGAAAAAAAAGATTTTGGGGAAAATGAACCCAGTTTGGTTGGAAAAATCCGGATTATGGGGAAAATGAACCCAGTTTTTGGGGAAAAAAACGATTTTGGTTAAAATGAAGCCTGTTTGGGGGTAAAAACCTGTTTTGAGGGAAAATGACCACAGTTTGGGTTGGGGGAACACAGTTTTGGGGAAAATGAACCCCAGTTTGAGGGGAAAATCCCAATTTTGGGGAAAATGAACCCAGTTTGTGGGAAAACCCCGATTTTAGGGGAAATGAACCCATTTTGGGGGAAAACCCCAAATGCAGAGGGCAATAACCCCAGTTTTCATGGGAAAAAACCTATTTGAGGGAAAATGAACCCAGTTTGGGATGAAAACCCCGATTTTAGGGGAAATGAACGCTGTTTAGTGGGAAAAACCCTGTTTTGAGGAATCGAACCCAGTTTGAGGGAAAAAAAATGATTGGGGGGAAAATGAATCCAGTTTGGGGAAAATCCCGATTTTAGGGGAAATGAACCCAATTTGGGGCGAAAAATCTGATTTGACCCGAAATGATCTCAGTTTTGGGGAAAAACCCTAATTTAGAGGAAAATAAACCCAGTGTTCGTGGGAAAAACCTGATTTGAGGTAAAATGAACCCTGTTTGGGAGGAAAAACCCTATTTGAGGGAAAATGAACCCAGTTTGGGAGGAAAAAAAGCCCGATTTTGGGAAACATGAACCCAGTATTTGGGGAAAAAAGCCGATTTTGGGAAAAATCAAACCATTTTTGGGGGAAAAAAAAGATTTTGGGGAAAATGAACCCAGTTTGGGGGAAAAACCCGGTTTTGGGCAAAATGTACCCAGTTTTGGGAAAAAAACACTATTTGAGGGAAAATGATCCCAGTTTGGGATGAAAACTCCGATTTTAGGGAAAATGAACCCAGTTTGGCGGGAAAAAAAGCCCGATTTTGAGGAAAATGAACCAAATTTTTTGGGAAAAAAAACGATTTTGAGAAAAATCAAACCATTTTGGGGGGAAAAAATAGATTTTGGGGAAAATGAACCCAGTTTGGTGGGAAAAATCCGGATTATGGGGAAAATGAACCCAGTTTTTGGGGAAAAAAACGATTTTGGTTAAAATGAAGCCTGTTTGGGAGTAAAAACCTGATTTGAGGGAAAATGACCACAGTTTGGGTGGGGGAACACAGTTTTGGGGAAAATGAACCCCAGTTTGAGGGGAAAATCCCTAATTTTGGGGAAAATGAACCCAGTTTGGGGGAAAACCCCGATTTTAGGGGAAATGAACCCATTTTGGGGGAAAACCCCAAATGCAGAGGGCAATAACCCCAATTTTCGTGGGAAGAACCCTATTTGAGGGAAAATGAACCCAGTTTGGGGTGAAAACCCCGATTTTAGGGGAAATGAACGCTGTTTAGTGGGAAAAAACCTGTTTTGAGGAATCGAACCCAGTTTGAGGGAAAAAAAACGATTGGGGGGAAAATGAATCCAGTTTGGGGGAAAATCCCGATTTTAGGGGAAATGAACCCAATTTGGGGCGAAAAATCTGATTTGACCCGAAATGATCTCAGTTTTGGGGAAAAACCCTAATTTAGAGGAAAATAAACCCAGTGTTCGTGGGAAAAACCTGATTTGAGGTAAAATGAACCCTGTTTGGGAGGAAAAACCCTATTTGAGGGAAAATGAACCCAGTTTGGGAGGAAAAAAAGCCCGATTTTGGGAAACATGAACCCAGTTTGGTGGGGAAAAAAGCCGATTTTGGGAAAAATCAAACCATTTTGGGGGGAAAAAAAAGATTTTGGGGAAAATGAACCCAGTTTGGGGGAAAAACCCGGTTTTGGGCAATATGTACCCAGTTTTGGGAAAAAAACACTATTTGAGGGAAAATGAACCCAGTTTGGATGGGGGAAACACAGTTTTGGGGAAAATGAACCCCAGTTTGAGGGGAAAATCCCAATTTTGGGGAAAATGAACCCAGTTTGGGGGAAAACCCCGATTTTAGGGGAAATGAACCCATTTTGGGGGAAAACCCCAAATGCAGGGGGCAATAACCCCAGTTTTCGTGGGAAAAACCCTATTTGAGGGAAAATGAACCCAGTTTGGGATGAAAACCCCGATTTTAGGGGAAATGAACGCTGTTTAGTGGGAAAAACCCTGTTTTGAGGAATCAAACCCAGTTTGGTGGGAAAAAAAAACGATTGGGGGGAAAATGAACCCAGTTTGGGGAAAATCCCGTTTTTGGGCAAAATGAACCAGTTTTTGGGAAAAAAAAAAAAAGATTTTGGGAAAAAATATAGCCAGTTTGGAGGGAAAATGCCGATTTTAGGGGAAATGAACCCAATTTGGGGCGAAAAATCTGATTTGACCCGAAATGATCTCAGTTTTGGGGAAAACCCCTAATTTAGAGGAAAATAAACCCAGTGTTCGTGGGAAAAACCTGATTTGAGTTAAAATGAACCCTGTTTGGGAGGAAAAACCCTATTTGAAGGAAAATGAACCCAGTTTTGGGGGAAAAAAAGCCCGATTTTGGGAAACATGAACCCAGTATTTGGGGAAAAAAACCGATTTTGGGAAAAATCAAACCATTTTGGGGGGGAAAAAAAGATTTTGGGGAAAACGAACCCAGTTTGGAGGGGAAAATCCGGATTATGGGGAAAATGAACCCAGTTTTTGGGGAAAAAACCGATTTTGGTTAAAATGAAGCCTGTTTGGGGGTAAAAATCTGATTTGAGGGAAAATGACCACAGTTTGGGTGGGGGAACCCAGTTTTGGGGAAAATGAACCCCAGTTTGGGGGGAAAATCCCAATTTTGGGCAAAATGAACTCAGTTTGGGGGAAAACCCCGATTTTAGGGGAAATGAACCCAGTTTGGGGCGAAAAATCTGATTTGACCCGAAATTATCTCAGTTTTGGGGAAAAACCCAGATCTTCGGGAAAATGAACCTACTTTGGGGGGAAAACCCCGGTTTTGGGCAAAATGAACCCTGTTTGGGATGAAAAAATCCTATTTGAGGGAAAATGAACCCAGTTTGGGATGAAAACCCCGATTTTAGGGGAAATGAGCACAGTTTGTGGGGAAAAAGCCGATTTTGGGAAAAATCAAACTGTTTTGCAAGGATAAAAAAAGGATTTTTGGGAAAATGAACCCAGTTTTTGGGGAAAAACCCGATTTTGGTTAAAATGAAGCCTGTTTGGGAGTAAAAACCTGATTTGAGGGAAAATGACCACAGTTTGGGGGGGGGAACCCAATTTTGGGGAAAATGAACCCCAGTTTGGGTGGAAAATCCCGATTTTGGTCAAAATGAACCCAGTTTGGGGGAAAACCCCGATTTTAGAGGAAATGAACCCTGTTTTGGGGGAAAACCCCGATTTTGCGGAAAACGAACCCAGTTTGGGATGAAAACCCTGATTTTAGGGGATATGAACCCTGTTTCTTGGGAAAGAAAGCTGTTTTTGAGGAAATTAACCGACTTTGGAGGGAAAAAAACCCTGATTTTGGGCAAAATGAGCACAAATTTTAGGGAAAAAATGATTTTGGGGAAAATGAACCCAGTTTGGGGGAAAAATCGGGATTTTGGGGAAAATGAACCCAGACTGGGATGAAAACCCCGATTTTAGGGGAAATGAACCCAGTTTGGGGGGAAAAAACCGATTTTAGGGGAAATGAACACAGTTTGAGAGGAAAAACCAGATTTTGAGGAAAATGAACTCAGTTTGGTGGGAAAAAACCCGATTTTGGGGAAAATGATCCCAGTTTGGTGGGAAAAGTCCGGATTATGGGGAAAATGAACCCAGTTTTAGGGGAAAAACCCGATTTTGATTAAAATGAAGTCTGTTTGGGGTGAAACCCCGATTTTGCCAAAAATGAACTCAGTTTGGGGGGGAAAAACCCTATTTTGAGGAGATGAACCCTGTTTGGTGGGAAAAACCCCGATTTTGGGCAAAATGAACCCAATTTTTTGGGGAAAAAAACCCGATTTTGGGGAAAATGAACCCAGCTTAGAGGAAAAATCCCGATTTTAGGGGAAATGAACCCAGTTTGGGGGGAACCCCCCGGTTTTGGGCAAAATGAACCAGTTTGGGAGGGAAAAAAAAACGATTTGAGGAAAATAAAACCAGTTTGGAGGGAAAATCCCGATTTTAGGGGAAATGAACCCAATTTGGGGCGAAAAATCTGATTTGACCCGAAATGATCTCAGTTTTGGGGAAAACCCCTAATTTAGAGGAAAATAAACCCAGTGTTCGTGGGAAAAACCTGATTTGAGTTAAAAGATTTTGGAAAACATGAACCCAGTTTTTGGGAAAAAAAGCCGATTTTGAGAAAAATCAAACCATTTTGGGGGGAAAAAAAAGATTTTGGGGAAAATGAACCCAGTTTGGTGGGAAAAATCCGGATTATGGGGAAAATGAACCCAGTTTTTGGGGAAAAAAACGATTTTGGTTAAAATGAAGCCTGTTTGGGGGTAAAAACCTGTTTTGAGGGAAAATGACCACAGTTTGGGTGGGGGAACACAGTTTTGGGGAAAATGAACCCCAGTTTGAGGGGAAAATCCCAATTTTGGGGAAAATGAACCCAGTTTTTGGGAAAACCCCGATTTTAGGGGAAATGAACCCATTTTGGGGGAAAACCCCAAATGCAGAGGGCAATAACCCCAGTTTTCGTGGGAAAAACCCTATTTGAGGGAAAATGAACCCAGTTTGGGATGAAAACCCCGATTTTAGGGGAAATGAACGCTGTTTAGTGGGGAAAACCCTGTTTTGAGGAATCGAACCCAGTTTGAGGGAAAAAAAAACGATTGGGGGGAAAATGAATCCAGTTTGGGGGAAAATCCCGATTTTAGGGGAAATGAACCCAATTTGGGGCGAAAAATCTGATTTGACCCGAAATGATGTCAGTTTTGGGGAAAAACCCTAATTTAGAGGAAAATAAACCCAGTGTTCGTGGGAAAAACCTGATTTGAGGTAAAATGAACCCTGTTTGGGAGGAAAAACCCTATTTGAGGGAAAATGAACCCAGTTTGGGGGGAAAAAAAGCCCGATTTTGGGAAACATGAACCCAGTATTCGGGGAAAAAAGCCGATTTTGGGAAAATTCAAACCATTTTGGGGGGAAAAACCCGGTTTTGGGCAAAATGAACCCAGTTTGGGGAAAAAAACACTATTTGAGGGAAAATGAACCAATTTGGGATGAAACCTCCGATTTTAGGGAAAATGATCCCTGTTTGGCGGGAAAAAAAGCCCGTTTTTGAGGAAAATGAACCCAATTTTTGGGGAAAAAAAACGATTTTTGGAAAAATCAACTTATTTTTTGGGGAAAAAAAAGATTTTGGGGAAAATGAACCCAGTTTGGTGGGAAAAATCCGGATTATGGGGAAAATGAACCCAGTTTTTGGGGAAAAAAACGATTTTGGTTAAAATGAAGCCTGTTTGGGGGTAAAAACCTGTTTTGAGGGAAAATGACCACAGTTTGGGTGGGGGAACACAGTTTTGGGGAAAATGAACCCAGTTTGAGGGGAAAATCCCAATTTTGGGGAAAATGAACCCAGTTTGTGGGAAAACCCCGATTTTAGGGGAAAGGAACCCATTTTGGGGGAAAACCCCAAATGCAGAGGGCAATAACCCCAGTTTTCGTGGGAAAAACCCTATTTGAGGGAAAATGAACCCAGTTTGGGATGAAAACCCCGATTTTAGGGGAAATGAACGCTGTTTAGTGGGAAAAACCCTGTTTTGAGGAATCGAACCCAGTTTGAGGGAAAAAAAACGATTGGGGGGAAAATGAATCCAGTTTGGGGGAAAATCCCGATTTTAGGGGAAATGAACCCAATTTGGGGCGAAAAATCTGATTTGACCCGAAATGATGTCAGTTTTGGGGAAAAACCCTAATTTAGAGGAAAATAAACCCAGTGTTCGTGGGAAAAACCTGATTTGAGGTAAAATGAACCATGTTTGGGAGGAAAAACCCTATTTGAGGGAAAATGAACCCAGTTTGGGAGGAAAAAAAGCCCGATTTTGGGAAACATGAACCCAGTATTTGGGGAAAAAAGCCGATTTTGGGAAAAATCAAACCATTTTGGGGGGAAAAAAAAGATTTTGGGGAAAATGAACCCAGTTTGGGGGAAAAACCCGGTTTTGGGCAAAATGTACCCAGTTTTGGGAAAAAAACACTATTTGAGGGAAAATGAACCCAGTTTGGGATGAAAACTCCGATTTTAGGGAAAATGAACCCAGTTTGGCGGGAAAAAAAGCCCGATTTTGAGGAAAATGAACCAAATTTTTTGGGAAAAAAAAACGATTTTGGGATAAATCAAACCATTTTGGGGGGAAAAAATAGATTTTGGGGAAAATGAACCCAGTTTGGTGGGAAAAATCCGGATTATGGGGAAAATGAACCCAGTTTTTGGGGAAAAAAAACGATTTTGGTTAAAATGAAGCCTGTTTGGGGGTAAAAACCTGTTTTGAGGGAAAATGACCACAGTTTGGGTGGGGGAACACAGTTTTGGGGAAAATGAACCCCAGTTTGAGGGGAAAACCCCAATTTTGGGCAAAATGAACCCAGTTTTGGGCAAAACCCCGATTTTAGGGGAAATGAACCCATTTTGGGGGGAAAACCAAGATTTTGGGGATAATGAATCCAGTTTGGGGGAAAACCCCAAATGCAGAGGGGAATAACCCCAGTTTTCGTGGGAAAAACCCTATTTGAGGGAAAACGAACCTAGTTTGGGATGAAAACCCCGATTTTAGGGGAAATGAACGCTGTTTAGTGGGAAAAAACCTGTTTTGAGGAATCGAACCCAGTTTGAGGGAAAAAAAACGATTGGGGGGAAAATGAATCCAGTTTGGGGGAAAATCCCGATTTTAGGGGAAATGAACCCAATTTGGGGCGAAAAATCTGATTTGACCCGAAATGATATCAGTTTTGGGGAAAAACCCTAATTTAGAGGAAAATAAACCCAGTGTTCGTGGGAAAAACCTGATTTGAGGTAAAATGAACCCTGTTTGGGAGGAAAAACCCTATTTGAGGGAAAATGAACCCAGTTTGGGGGGAAAAAAAGCCCGATTTTGGGAAACATGAACCCAGTATTTGGGGAAAAAAGCCGATTTTGGGAAAATTCAAACCATTTTGGGGGGAAAAACCCGGTTTTGGGCAAAATGAACCCAGTTTGGGGAAAAAAACACTATTTGAGGGAAAATGAACCAATTTGGGATGAAACCTCCGATTTTAGGGAAAATGATCCCTGTTTGGCGGGAAAAAAAGCCCGTTTTTGAGGAAAATGAACCCAATTTTTGGGGAAAAAAAACGATTTTTGGAAAAATCAAACCATTTTAGGGGGAAAAAAAAGATTTTGGGGAAAATGAACCCAGTTTGGTGGGAAAAATCCGGATTATGGGGAAAATGAACCCAGTTTTTGGGGAAAAAAACGATTTTGGTTAAAATGAAGCCTGTTTGGGGGTAAAAACCTGTTTTGAGGGAAAATGACCACAGTTTGGGTGGGGGAACACAGTTTTGGGGAAAATGAACCCCAGTTTGAGGGGAAAATCCCAATTTTGGGGAAAATGAACCAAGTTTTTGGGAAAACCCCGATTTTAGGGGAAATGAACCCATTTTGGGGGAAAACCCCAAATGCAGAGGGCAATAACCCCAGTTTTCGTGGGAAAAAAACTATTTGAGGGAAAATGAACCCAGTTTGGGATGAAAACCCCGATTTTAGGGGAAATGAACGCTGTTTAGTGGGAAAAACCCTGTTTTGAGGAATCGAACCCAGTTTGAGGGAAAAAAAATGATTGGGGGGAAAATGAATCCAGTTTGGTGGAAAATCCCGATTTTAAGGGAAATGAACCCAATTTGGGGCGAAAAATCTGATTTGACCCGAAATGATCTCAGTTTTGGGGAAAAACCCTAATTTAGAGGAAAATAAACCCAGTGTTCGTGGGAAAAACCTGATTTGAGGTAAAATGAACCCTGTTTGGGAGGAAAAACCCTATTTGAGGGAAAATGAACCCAGTTTGGGAGGAAAAAAAGCCCGATTTTGGGAAACATGAACCCAGTATTTGGGGAAAAAATCCGATTTTGGGAAAAATCAAACCATTTTGGGGGGAAAAAAAAGATTTTGGGGAAAATGAACCCAGTTTGGGGGAAAAACCCGGTTTTGGGCAAAATGTACCCAGTTTTGGGAAAAAAACACTATTTGAGGGAAAATGAACCCAGTTTGGGATGAAAACTCCGATTTTAGGGAAAATGAACCCAGTTTGGCGGGAAAAAAAGCCCGATTTTGAGGAAAATGAACCAAATTTTTTTGGAAAAAAAAAGATTTTGGGAAAAATGAACCCAGTTTGGGGGGAAAAAATAGATTTTGGGGAAAATGAACCCAGTTTGGTGGGAAAAATCCGGATTATGGGGAAAATGAACCCAGTTTGGTGGGAAAAATCCGGATTATGGGGAAAATGAACCCAGTTTTTGGGGAAAAAAAACGATTTTGGTTAAAATGAAGCCTGTTTGGGGGTAAAAACCTGTTTTGAGGGAAAATGACCACAGTTTGGGTGGGGGAACACAGTTTTGGGGAAAATGAACCCCAGTTTGAGGGGAAAATCCCAATTTTGGGGAAAATGAACCCAGTTTGGGGGAAAACCCCGATTTTAGGGGAAATGAACCCATTTTTGGGGAAAAACCGCAAATGCAGAGGACAATAACCTCAGTTTTCGTGGGAAAAAACCTATTTGAGGAAAAATGAACCCAGTTTGGGATGAAAACCCCGATTTTAGGGGAAATGAACCCAGTTTGGGGGGAAAACCAATATTTTGGGGATAATGAATCCAGTTTGGGGGAAAACCCCAAATGCAGAGGGGAATAACCCCAGTTTTCGTGGGAAAAACCCTATTTGAGGGAAAACGAACCTAGTTTGGGATGAAAACCCCGATTTTAGGGGAAATGAACGCTGTTTAGTGGGAAAAAACCTGTTTTGAGGAATCGAACCCAGTTTGAGGGAAAAAAAACGATTGGGGGGAAAATGAATCCAGTTTGGGGGAAAATCCCGATTTTAGGGGAAATGAACCCAATTTGGTGGGAAAAATCCGGATTATGGGGAAAATGAACCCAGTTTTTGGGGAAAAAAAACGATTTTGGTTAAAATGAAGCCTGTTTGGGGGTAAAAACCTGTTTTGAGGGAAAATGACCACAGTTTGGGTGGGGGAACACAGTTTTGGGGAAAATGAACCCCAGTTTGAGGGGAAAATCCCAATTTTGCGGAAAATGAACCCAGTTTGTGGGAAAACCCCGATTTTAGGGGAAATGAACCTATTTTGGGGGAAAACCCAAAATGCAGAGGGCAATAACCCCAGTTTTCGTGGGAAAAAACCTATTCGAGGGAAAATGAACCCAGTTTGGGATGAAAACCCCGATTTTAGGGGAAATGAACGCTGTTTAGTGGGAAAAACCCTGTTTTGAGGAATCGAACCCAGTTTGAGGGAAAAAAAACGATTGGGGGGAAAATGAATCCAGTTTGGGGAAAAATCCCGATTTTAGGGGAAATGAACCCAATTTGGGGCGAAAAATCTGATTTGACCCGAAATGATCTCAGTTTTGGGGAAAAACCCTAATTTAGAGGAAAATAAACCCAGTGTTCGTGGGAAAAACCTGATTTGAGGTAAAATGAACCATGTTTGGGAGGAAAAACCCTATTTGAGGGAAAATGATCCCAGTTTGGGAGGAAAAAAAGCCCGATTTTGGGAAACATGAACCCAGTATTTGGGGAAAAAAGCCGATTTTGGGAAAAATCAAACCATTTTGGGGGGAAAAAAAAGATTTTGGGGAAAATGAACCCAGTTTTGGGGAAAAACCCGGTTTTGGGCAAAATGTACCCAGTTTTGGGAATAAAACACTATTTGAGGGAAAATGAACCCAGTTTGGGATGAAAACTCCGATTTTAGGGAAAATGAACCCAGTTTGGCGGGAAAAAAAGCCCGATTTTGAGGAAAATGAACCAAATTTTTTGGGAAAAAAAAAACGATTTTGGGAAAAATCAAACCATTTTGGGGGGAAAAAATAGATTTTGGGGAAAATGAACCCAGTTTGGTGGGAAAAATCCGGATTATGGGGAAAATGAACCCAGTTTTTGGGGAAAAAAAACGATTTTGGTTAAAATGAAGCCTGTTTGGGGGTAAAAACCTGTTTTGAGGGAAAATGACCACAGTTTGGGTGGGGGAACACAGTTTTGGGGAAAATGAACCCCAGTTTGAGGGGAAAACCCCAATTTTGGGCAAAATGAACCCAGTTTGGGGCAAAACCCCGATTTTAGGGGAAATGAACCTAGTTTGGGGGGAAAACCAAGATTTTGGGGATAATGAATCCAGTTTGGGGGAAAACCCCAAATGCAGAGGGGAATAACCCCAGTTTTCGTGGGAAAAACCCTATTTGAGGGAAAACGAACCTAGTTTGGGATGAAAACCCCGATTTTAGGGGAAATGAACGCTGTTTAGTGGGAAAAAACCTGTTTTGAGGAATCGAACCCAGTTTGAGGGAAAAAAAACGATTGGGGGGAAAATGAATCCAGTTTGGGGGAAAATCCCGATTTTAGGGGAAATGAACCCAATTTGGGGCGAAAAATCTGATTTGACCCGAAATGATCTCAGTTTTGGGGAAAAACCCTAATTTAGAGGAAAATAAACCCAGTGTTCGTGGGAAAAACCTGATTTGAGGTAAAATGAACCCTGTTTGGGAGGAAAAACCCTATTTGAGGGAAAATGAACCCAGTTTGGGGGGAAAAAAAGCCCGATTTTGGGAAACATGAACCCAGTATTTGGGGAAAAAAGCCGATTTCGGGAAAATTCAAACCATTTTGGGGGGAAAAACCCGGTTTTGGGCAAAATGAACCCAGTTTGGGGAAAAAAACACTATTTGAGGGAAAATGAACCAATTTGGGATGAAACCTCCGATTTTAGGGAAAATGATCCCTGTTTGGCGGGAAAAAAAGCCCGTTTTTGAGGAAAATGAACCCAATTTTTGGGGAAAAAAAACGATTTTTGGAAAAATCAAACCATTTTTGGGGGAAAAAAAAGATTTTGGGGAAAATGAACCCAGTTTGGTGGGAAAAATCCGGATTATGGGAAAATGAACCCAGTTTTTGGGGAAAAAAACGATTTTGGTTAAAATGAAGCCTGTTTGGGGGTAAAAACCTGTTTTGAGGGAAAATGACCACAGTTTGGGTGGGGGAACACAGTTTTGGGGAAAATGAACCCCAGTTTGAGGGGAAAATCCCAATTTTGGGGAAAATGAACCCAGTTTTTGGGAAAACCCCGATTTTAGGGGAAATGAACCCATTTTGGGGGAAAACCCCAAATGCAGAAGGCAATAACCCCAGTTTTCGTGGGAAAAAAACTATTTGAGGGAAAATGAACCCAGTTTGGGATGAAAACCCCGATTTTAGGGGAAATGAACGCTGTTTAGTGGGAAAAACCCTGTTTTGAGGAATCGAACCCAGTTTGAGGGAAAAAAAACGATTGGGGGGAAAATGAATCCAGTTTGGGGGAAAATCCCGATTTTAGGGGAAATGAACCCAATTTGGGGCGAAAAATCTGATTTGACCCGAAATGATGTCAGTTTTGGGGAAAAACCCTAATTTAGAGGAAAATAAACCCAGTGTTCGTGGGAAAAACCTGATTTGAGGTAAAAGGAACCCTGTTTGGGAGGAAAAACCCTATTTGAGGGAAAATGAACCCAGTTTGGGAGGAAAAAAAGCCCGATTTTGGGAAACATGAACCCAGTATTCGGGGAAAAAAGCCGATTTTGGGAAAAATCAAACCATTTTGGGGGGAAAAAAAAGATTTTGGGGAAAATGAACCCAGTTTGGGGGAAAAACCCGGTTTTGGGCAAAATGTACCCAGTTTTGGGAAAAAAACACTATTTGAGGGAAAATGAACCCAGTTTGGGATGAAAACTCCGATTTTAGGGAAAATGAACCCAGTTTGGCGGGAAAAAAAGCCCGATTTTGAGGAAAATGAACCAAATTTTTTGGGAAAAAAAAACGATTTTGGGATAAATCAAACCATTTTGGGGGGAAAAAATAGATTTTGGGGAAAATGAACCCAGTTTGGTGGGAAAAATCCGGATTATGGGGAAAATGAACCCAGTTTTTGGGGAAAAAAACCGATTTTGGTTAAAATGAAGCCTGTTTGGGGGTAAAAACCTGTTTTGAGGGAAAATGACCACAGTTTGGGTGGGGGAACACAGTTTTGGGGAAAATGAACCCCAGTTTGAGGGGAAAACCCCAATTTTGGGCAAAATGAACCCAGTTTTGGGCAAAACCCCGATTTTAGGGGAAATGAACCCATTTTGGGGGGAAAACCAAGATTTTGGGGATAATGAATCCAGTTTGGGGGAAAACCCCAAATGCAGAGGGGAATAACCCCAGTTTTCGTGGGAAAAACCCTATTTGAGGGAAAACGAACCTAGTTTGGGATGAAAACCCCGATTTTAGGGGAAATGAACGCTGTTTAGTGGGAAAAAACCTGTTTTGAGGAATCGAACCCAGTTTGAGGGAAAAAAAACGATTGGGGGGAAAATGAATCCAGTTTGGGGGAAAATCCCGATTTTAGGGGAAATGAACCCAATTTGGGGCGAAAAATCTGATTTGACCCGAAATGATCTCAGTTTTGGGGAAAAACCCTAATTTAGAGGAAAATAAACCCAGTGTTCGTGGGAAAAACCTGATTTGAGGTAAAATGAACCCTGTTTGGGAGGAAAAACCCTATTTGAGGGAAAATGAACCCAGTTTGGGGGGAAAAAAAGCCCGATTTTGGGAAACATGAACCCAGTATTTGGGGGAAAAAAGCCGATTTTGGGAAAATTCAAACCATTTTGGGGGGAAAAACCCGGTTTTGGGCAAAATGAACCCAGTTTGGGGAAAAAAACACTATTTGAGGGAAAATGAACCAATTTGGGATGAAACCTCCGATTTTAGGGAAAATGATCCCTGTTTGGCGGGAAAAAAAGCCCGTTTTTGAGGAAAATGAACCCAATTTTTGGGGAAAAAAAACGATTTTTGGAAAAATCAAACCATTTTAGGGGGAAAAAAAAGATTTTGGGGAAAATGAACCCAGTTTGGTGGGAAAAATCCGGATTATGGGGAAAATGAACCCAGTTTTTGGGGAAAAAAACGATTTTGGTTAAAATGAAGCCTGTTTGGGGGTAAAAACCTGTTTTGAGGGAAAATGACCACAGTTTGCGTGGGGGAACACAGTTTTGGGGAAAATGAACCCCAGTTTGAGGGGAAAATCCCAATTTTGGGGAAAATGAACCAAGTTTTTGGGAAAACCCCGATTTTAGGGGAAATGAACCCATTTTGGGGGAAAACCCCAAATGCAGAGGGCAATAACCCCAGTTTTCGTGGGAAAAAAACTATTTGAGGGAAAATGAACCCAGTTTGGGATGAAAACCCCGATTTTAGGGGAAATGAACGCTGTTTAGTGGGAAAAACCCTGTTTTGAGGAATCGAACCCAGTTTGAGGGAAAAAAAACGATTGGGGGGAAAATGAATCCAGTTTGGTGGAAAATCCCGATTTTAAGGGAAATGAACCCAATTTGGGGCGAAAAATCTGATTTGACCCGAAATGATCTCAGTTTTGGGGAAAAACCCTAATTTAGAGGAAAATAAACCCAGTGTTCGTGGGAAAAACCTGATTTGAGGTAAAATGAACCCTGTTTGGGAGGAAAAACCCTATTTGAGGGAAAATGAACCCAGTTTGGGAGGAAAAAAAGCCCGATTTTGGGAAACATGAACCCAGTATTTGGGGAAAAAATCCGATTTTGGGAAAAATCAAACCATTTTGGGGGGAAAAAAAAGATTTTGGGGAAAATGAACCCAGTTTGGGGGAAAAACCCGGTTTTGGGCAAAATGTACCCAGTTTTGGGAAAAAAACACTATTTGAGGGAAAATGAACCCAGTTTGGGATGAAAACTCCGATTTTAGGGAAAATGAACCCAGTTTGGCGGGAAAAAAAGCCCGATTTTGAGGAAAATGAACCAAATTTTTTTGGAAAAAAAAAGATTTTGGGAAAAATGAACCCAGTTTGGGGGGAAAAAATAGATTTTGGGGAAAATGAACCCAGTTTGGTGGGAAAAATCCGGATTATGGGGAAAATGAACCCAGTTTGGTGGGAAAAATCCGGATTATGGGGAAAATGAACCCAGTTTTTGGGGAAAAAAAACGATTTTGGTTAAAATGAAGCCTGTTTGGGGGTAAAAACCTGTTTTGAGGGAAAATGACCACAGTTTGGGTGGGGGAACACAGTTTTGGGGAAAATGAACCCCAGTTTGAGGGGAAAATCCCAATTTTGGGGAAAATGAACCCAGTTTGGGGGAAAACCCCGATTTTAGGGGAAATGAACCCATTTTTGGGGAAAAACCGCAAATGCAGAGGACAATAACCTCAGTTTTCGTGGGAAAAAACCTATTTGAGGAAAAATGAACCCAGTTTGGGATGAAAACCCCGATTTTAGGGGAAATGAACCCAGTTTGGGGGGAAAACCAATATTTTGGGGATAATGAATCCAGTTTGGGGGAAAACCCCAAATGCAGAGGGGAATAACCCCAGTTTTCGTGGGAAAAACCCTATTTGAGGGAAAACGAACCTAGTTTGGGATGAAAACCCCGATTTTAGGGGAAATGAACGCTGTTTAGTGGGAAAAAACCTGTTTTGAGGAATCGAACCCAGTTTGAGGGAAAAAAAACGATTGGGGGGAAAATGAATCCAGTTTGGGGGAAAATCCCGATTTTAGGGGAAATGAACCCAATTTGGTGGGAAAAATCCGGATTATGGGGAAAATGAACCCAGTTTTTGGGGAAAAAAAACGATTTTGGTTAAAATGAAGCCTGTTTGGGGGTAAAAACCTGTTTTGAGGGAAAATGACCACAGTTTGGGTGGGGGAACACAGTTTTGGGGAAAATGAACCCCAGTTTGAGGGGAAAATCCCAATTTTGCGGAAAATGAACCCAGTTTGTGGGAAAACCCCGATTTTAGGGGAAATGAACCTATTTTGGGGGAAAACCCAAAATGCAGAGGGCAATAACCCCAGTTTTCGTGGGAAAAAACCTATTCGAGGGAAAATGAACCCAGTTTGGGATGAAAACCCCGATTTTAGGGGAAATGAACGCTGTTTAGTGGGAAAAACCCTGTTTTGAGGAATCGAACCCAGTTTGAGGGAAAAAAAACGATTGGGGGGAAAATGAATCCAGTTTGGGGAAAAATCCCGATTTTAGGGGAAATGAACCCAATTTGGGGCGAAAAATCTGATTTGACCCGAAATGATCTCAGTTTTGGGGAAAAACCCTAATTTAGAGGAAAATAAACCCAGTGTTCGTGGGAAAAACCTGATTTGAGGTAAAATGAACCATGTTTGGGAGGAAAAACCCTATTTGAGGGAAAATGATCCCAGTTTGGGAGGAAAAAAAGGCCGATTTTGGGAAACATGAA
Organism: Tapera naevia; assembly: GCA_033556795.1. NCBI lineage: Eukaryota > Metazoa > Chordata > Aves > Cuculiformes > Neomorphidae > Tapera > Tapera naevia. Next base: position 65,654 of record JAUMJJ010000682.1, on the reverse strand, counting down.
CCCAGTATTTGGGGAAAAAAGCCGATTTTGGGAAAAATCAAACCATTTTGGGGGGAAAAAAAAGATTTTGGGGAAAATGAACCCAGTTTGGTGGGAAAAATCCGGATTATGGGGAAAATGAACCCAGTTTTGGGGGAAAAAAAACGATTTTGGTTAAAATGAAGCCTGTTTGGGGGTAAAAACCTGTTTTGAGGGAAAATGACCACAGTTTGGGTGGGGGAACACAGTTTTGGGGAAAATGAACCCCAGTTTGAGGGGAAAACCCCAATTTTGGGCAAAATGAACCCAGTTTGGGGCAAAACCCCGATTTTAGGGGAAATGAACCCAGTTTGGGGGGAAAACCAAGATTTTGGGGATAATGAATCCAGTTTGGGGGAAAACCCCAAATGCAGAGGGGAATAACCCCAGTTTTCGTGGGAAAAACCCTATTTGAGGGAAAACGAACCTAGTTTGGGATGAAAACCCCGATTTTAGGGGAAATGAACGCTGTTTAGTGGGAAAAAACCTGTTTTGAGGAATCGAACCCAGTTTGAGGGAAAAAAAACGATTGGGGGGAAAATGAATCCAGTTTGGGGGAAAATCCCGATTTTAGGGGAAATGAACCCAATTTGGGGCGAAAAATCTGATTTGACCCGAAATGATCTCAGTTTTGGGGAAAAACCCTAATTTAGAGGAAAATAAACCCAGTGTTCGTGGGAAAAACCTGATTTGAGGTAAAATGAACCCTGTTTGGGAGGAAAAACCCTATTTGAGGGAAAATGAACCCAGTTTGGGGGGAAAAAAAGCCCGATTTTGGGAAACATGAACCCAGTATTTGGGGAAAAAAGCCGATTTCGGGAAAATTCAAACCATTTTGGGGGGAAAAACCCGGTTTTGGGCAAAATGAACCCAGTTTGGGGAAAAAAACACTATTTGAGGGAAAATGAACCAATTTGGGATGAAACCTCCGATTTTAGGGAAAATGATCCCTGTTTGGCGGGAAAAAAAGCCCGTTTTTGAGGAAAATGAACCCAATTTTTGGGGAAAAAAAACGATTTTTGGAAAAATCAAACCATTTTTGGGGGAAAAAAAAGATTTTGGGGAAAATGAACCCAGTTTGGTGGGAAAAATCCGGATTATGGGAAAATGAACCCAGTTTTTGGGGAAAAAAACGATTTTGGTTAAAATGAAGCCTGTTTGGGGGTAAAAACCTGTTTTGAGGGAAAATGACCACAGTTTGGGTGGGGGAACACAGTTTTGGGGAAAATGAACCCCAGTTTGAGGGGAAAATCCCAATTTTGGGGAAAATGAACCCAGTTTTTGGGAAAACCCCGATTTTAGGGGAAATGAACCCATTTTGGGGGAAAACCCCAAATGCAGAAGGCAATAACCCCAGTTTTCGTGGGAAAAAAACTATTTGAGGGAAAATGAACCCAGTTTGGGATGAAAACCCCGATTTTAGGGGAAATGAACGCTGTTTAGTGGGAAAAACCCTGTTTTGAGGAATCGAACCCAGTTTGAGGGAAAAAAAACGATTGGGGGGAAAATGAATCCAGTTTGGGGGAAAATCCCGATTTTAGGGGAAATGAACCCAATTTGGGGCGAAAAATCTGATTTGACCCGAAATGATGTCAGTTTTGGGGAAAAACCCTAATTTAGAGGAAAATAAACCCAGTGTTCGTGGGAAAAACCTGATTTGAGGTAAAAGGAACCCTGTTTGGGAGGAAAAACCCTATTTGAGGGAAAATGAACCCAGTTTGGGAGGAAAAAAAGCCCGATTTTGGGAAACATGAACCCAGTATTCGGGGAAAAAAGCCGATTTTGGGAAAAATCAAACCATTTTGGGGGGAAAAAAAAGATTTTGGGGAAAATGAACCCAGTTTGGGGGAAAAACCCGGTTTTGGGCAAAATGTACCCAGTTTTGGGAAAAAAACACTATTTGAGGGAAAATGAACCCAGTTTGGGATGAAAACTCCGATTTTAGGGAAAATGAACCCAGTTTGGCGGGAAAAAAAGCCCGATTTTGAGGAAAATGAACCAAATTTTTTGGGAAAAAAAAACGATTTTGGGATAAATCAAACCATTTTGGGGGGAAAAAATAGATTTTGGGGAAAATGAACCCAGTTTGGTGGGAAAAATCCGGATTATGGGGAAAATGAACCCAGTTTTTGGGGAAAAAAACCGATTTTGGTTAAAATGAAGCCTGTTTGGGGGTAAAAACCTGTTTTGAGGGAAAATGACCACAGTTTGGGTGGGGGAACACAGTTTTGGGGAAAATGAACCCCAGTTTGAGGGGAAAACCCCAATTTTGGGCAAAATGAACCCAGTTTTGGGCAAAACCCCGATTTTAGGGGAAATGAACCCATTTTGGGGGGAAAACCAAGATTTTGGGGATAATGAATCCAGTTTGGGGGAAAACCCCAAATGCAGAGGGGAATAACCCCAGTTTTCGTGGGAAAAACCCTATTTGAGGGAAAACGAACCTAGTTTGGGATGAAAACCCCGATTTTAGGGGAAATGAACGCTGTTTAGTGGGAAAAAACCTGTTTTGAGGAATCGAACCCAGTTTGAGGGAAAAAAAACGATTGGGGGGAAAATGAATCCAGTTTGGGGGAAAATCCCGATTTTAGGGGAAATGAACCCAATTTGGGGCGAAAAATCTGATTTGACCCGAAATGATCTCAGTTTTGGGGAAAAACCCTAATTTAGAGGAAAATAAACCCAGTGTTCGTGGGAAAAACCTGATTTGAGGTAAAATGAACCCTGTTTGGGAGGAAAAACCCTATTTGAGGGAAAATGAACCCAGTTTGGGGGGAAAAAAAGCCCGATTTTGGGAAACATGAACCCAGTATTTGGGGAAAAAAGCCGATTTTGGGAAAATTCAAACCATTTTGGGGGGAAAAACCCGGTTTTGGGCAAAATGAACCCAGTTTGGGGAAAAAAACACTATTTGAGGGAAAATGAACCAATTTGGGATGAAACCTCCGATTTTAGGGAAGATGATCCCTGTTTGGCGGGAAAAAAAGCCCGTTTTTGAGGAAAATGAACCCAATTTTTGGGGAAAAAAAACGATTTTTGGAAAAATCAAACCATTTTTTGGGGAAAAAAAAGATTTTGGGGAAAATGAACCCAGTTTGGTGGGAAAAATCCGGATTATGGGGAAAATGAACCCAGTTTTTGGGGAAAAAACCGATTTTGGTTAAAATGAAGCCTGTTTGGGGGTAAAAACCTGTTTTGAGGGAAAATGACCACAGTTTGGGTGGGGGAACACAGTTTTGGGGAAAATGAACCCCAGTTTGAGGGGAAAATCCCAATTTTGGGGAAAATGAACCAAGTTTTTGGGAAAACCCCGATTTTAGGGGAAATGAACCCATTTTGGGGGAAAACCCCAAATGCAGAGGGCAATAACCCCAGTTTTCGTGGGAAAAAAACTATTTGAGGGAAAATGAACCCAGTTTGGGATGAAAACCCCGATTTTAGGGGAAATGAACGCTGTTTAGTGGGAAAAACCCTGTTTTGAGGAATCGAACCCAGTTTGAGGGAAAAAAAACGATTGGGGGGAAAATGAATCCAGTTTGGTGGAAAATCCCGATTTTAAGGGAAATGAACCCAATTTGGGGCGAAAAATCTGATTTGACCCGAAATGATCTCAGTTTTGGGGAAAAACCCTAATTTAGAGGAAAATAAACCCAGTGTTCGTGGGAAAAACCTGATTTGAGGTAAAATGAACCCTGTTTGGGAGGAAAAACCCTATTTGAGGGAAAATGAACCCAGTTTGGGAGGAAAAAAAGCCCGATTTTGGGAAACATGAACCCAGTATTTGGGGAAAAAATCCGATTTTGGGAAAAATCAAACCATTTTGGGGGGAAAAAAAAGATTTTGGGGAAAATGAACCCAGTTTGGGGGAAAAACCCGGTTTTGGGCAAAATGTACCCAGTTTTGGGAAAAAAACACTATTTGAGGGAAAATGAACCCAGTTTGGGATTAAAACTCCGATTTTAGGGAAAATGAACCCAGTTTGGCGGGAAAAAAAGCCCGATTTTGAGGAAAATGAACCAAATTTTTTTGGAAAAAAAAAGATTTTGGGAAAAATGAACCCAGTTTGGGGGGAAAAAATAGATTTTGGGGAAAATGAACCCAGTTTGGTGGGAAAAATCCGGATTATGGGGAAAATGAACCCAGTTTGGTGGGAAAAATCCGGATTATGGGGAAAATGAACCCAGTTTTTGGGGAAAAAAAACGATTTTGGTTAAAATGAAGCCTGTTTGGGGGTAAAAACCTGTTTTGAGGGAAAATGACCACAGTTTGGGTGGGGGAACACAGTTTTGGGGAAAATGAACCCCAGTTTGAGGGGAAAATCCCAATTTTGGGGAAAATGAACCCAGTTTGGGGGAAAACCCCGATTTTAGGGGAAATGAACCCATTTTTGGGGAAAAACCGCAAATGCAGAGGACAATAACCTCAGTTTTCGTGGGAAAAAACCTATTTGAGGAAAAATGAACCCAGTTTGGGATGAAAACCCCGATTTTAGGGGAAATGAACCCAGTTTGGGGGGAAAACCAATATTTTGGGGATAATGAACCCATTTTGGGGGAAAACCGCAAATGCAGAGGGCAATAACCTCAGTTTTCGTGGGAAAAAGCCTATTTGAGGGAAAATGAACCCAGTTTGGGATGAAAACCCCGATTTTAGGGGAAATGAACGCTGTTTCGTGGGAAAAACCCTGTTTTGAGGAATCGAACCCAGTTTGAGGGAAAAAAAACGATTGGGGGGAAAATGAATCCAGTTTGGTGGAAAATCCCGATTTTAAGGGAAATGAACCCAATTTGGGGCGAAAAATCTGATTTGACCCGAAATGATGTCAGTTTTGGGGAAAAACCCTAATTTAGAGGAAAATAAACCCAGTGTTCGTGGGAAAAACCTGATTTGAGGTAAAATGAACCCTGTTTGGGAGGAAAAACCCTATTTGAGGGAAAATGAACCCAGTTTGGGAGGAAAAAAAGCCCGATTTTGGGAAACATGAACCCAGTATTTGGGGAAAAAAGCCGATTTTGGGAAAAATCAAACCATTTTGGGGGGAAAAAAAAGATTTTGGGGAAAATGAACCCAGTTTGGGGGGAAAAACCCGGTTTTGGGCAAAATGTACCCAGTTTTGGGAAAAAAACACTATTTGGGGGAAAATGAACCCAGTTTGGGATGAAAACTCCGATTTTAGGGAAAATGAACCCAGTTTGGCGGGAAAAAAAGCCCGATTTTGAGGAAAATGAACCAAATTTTTTGGGAAAAAAAAAGATTTTGGGAAAAATCAAACCATTTTGGGGGGAAAAAATAGATTTTGGGGAAAATGAACCCAGTTTGGTGGGAAAAATCCGGATTATGGGGAAAATGAACCCAGTTTTTGGGGAAAAAAAACGATTTTAGTTAAAATGAAGCCTGTTTGGGGGTAAAAACCTGTTTTGAGGGAAAATGACCACAGTTTGGGTGGGGGAACACAGTTTTGGGGAAAATGAACCCCAGTTTGAGGGGAAAACCCCAATTTTGGGCAAAATGAACCCAGTTTGGGGCAAAACCCCGATTTTAGGGGAAATGAACCCAGTTTGGGGGGGAAAACCAAGATTTTGGGGATAATGAATCCAGTTTGGGGGAAAACCCCAAATGCAGAGGGGAATAACCCCAGTTTTCGTGGGAAAAACCCTATTTGAGGGAAAACGAACCTAGTTTGGGATGAAAACCCCGATTTTAGGGGAAATGAACGCTGTTTAGTGGGAAAAAACCTGTTTTGAGGAATCGAACCCAGTTTGAGGGAAAAAAAACGATTGGGGGGAAAATGAATCCAGTTTGGGGGAAAATCCCGATTTTAGGGGAAATGAACCCAATTTGGGGCGAAAAATCTGATTTGACCCGAAATGATCTCAGTTTTGGGGAAAAACCCTAATTTAGAGGAAAATAAACCCAGTGTTCGTGGGAAAAACCTGATTTGAGGTAAAATGAACCCTGTTTGGGAGGAAAAACCCTATTTGAGGGAAAATGAACCCAGTTTGGGGGGAAAAAAAGCCCGATTTTGGGAAACATGAACCCAGTATTTGGGGAAAAAAGCCGATTTCGGGAAAATTCAAACCATTTTGGGGGGAAAAACCCGGTTTTGGGCAAAATGAACCCAGTTTGGGGAAAAAAACACTATTTGAGGGAAAATGAACCAATTTGGGATTAAACCTCCGATTTTAGGGAAAATGATCCCTGTTTGGCGGGAAAAAAAGCCCGTTTTTGAGGAAAATGAACCCAATTTTTGGGGAAAAAAAACGATTTTTGGAAAAATCAAACCATTTTTGGGGGAAAAAAAAGATTTTGGGGAAAATGAACCCAGTTTGGTGGGAAAAATCCGGATTATGGGAAAATGAACCCAGTTTTTGGGGAAAAAAACGATTTTGGTTAAAATGAAGCCTGTTTGGGGGTAAAAACCTGTTTTGAGGGAAAATGACCACAGTTTGGGTGGGGGAACACAGTTTTGGGGAAAATGAACCCCAGTTTGAGGGGAAAATCCCAATTTTGGGGAAAATGAACCCAGTTTTTGGGAAAACCCCGATTTTAGGGGAAATGAACCCATTTTGGGGGAAAACCCCAAATGCAGAAGGCAATAACCCCAGTTTTCGTGGGAAAAAAACTATTTGAGGGAAAATGAACCCAGTTTGGGATGAAAACCCCGATTTTAGGGGAAATGAACGCTGTTTAGTGGGAAAAACCCTGTTTTGAGGAATCGAACCCAGTTTGAGGGAAAAAAAACGATTGGGGGGAAAATGAATCCAGTTTGGGGAAAATCCCGATTTTAGGGGAAATGAACCCAATTTGGGGCGAAAAATCTGATTTGACCCGAAATGATGTCAGTTTTGGGGAAAAACCCTAATTTAGAGGAAAATAAACCCAGTGTTCGTGGGAAAAACCTGATTTGAGGTAAAAGGAACCCTGTTTGGGAGGAAAAAACCCTATTTGAGGGAAAATGAACCCAGTTTGGGAGGAAAAAAAGCCCGATTTTGGGAAACATGAACCCAGTATTTGGGGAAAAAAGCCGATTTTGGGAAAAATCAAACCATTTTTGGGGGAAAAAAAAGATTTTGGGGAAAATGAACCCAGTTTGGGGGGAAAAACCCGGTTTTGGGCAAAATGTACCCAGTTTTGGGAAAAAAACACTATTTGGGGGAAAATGAACCCAGTTTGGGATGAAAACTCCGATTTTAGGGAAAATGAACCCAGTTTGGCGGGAAAAAAAGCCCGATTTTGAGGAAAATGAACCAAATTTTTTGGGAAAAAAAAAGATTTTGGGAAAAATCAAACCATTTTGGGGGGAAAAAATAGATTTTGGGGAAAATGAACCCAGTTTGGTGGGAAAAATCCGGATTATGGGGAAAATGAACCCAGTTTTTGGGGAAAAAAAACGATTTTAGTTAAAATGAAGCCTGTTTGGGGGTAAAAACCTGTTTTGAGGGAAAATGACCACAGTTTGGGTGGGGGAACACAGTTTTGGGGAAAATGAACCCCAGTTTGAGGGGAAAATCCCAATTTTGGTGAAAATGAACCCAGTTTGGGGGAAAACCCCGATTTTAGGGGAAATGAACCCATTTTGGGGGAAAACCGCAAATGCAGAGGGCAATAACCTCAGTTTTCGTGGGAAAAAGCCTATTTGAGGGAAAATGAACCCAGTTTGGGATGAAAACCCCGATTTTAGGGGAAATGAACGCTGTTTCGTGGGAAAAACCCTGTTTTGAGGAATCGAACCCAGTTTGAGGGAAAAAAAACGATTGGGGGGAAAATGAATCCAGTTTGGTGGAAAATCCCGATTTTAAGGGAAATGAACCCAATTTGGGGCGAAAAATCTGATTTGACCCGAAATGATGTCAGTTTTGGGGAAAAACCCTAATTTAGAGGAAAATAAACCCAGTGTTCGTGGGAAAAACCTGATTTGAGGTAAAATGAACCCTGTTTGGGAGGAAAAACCCTATTTGAGGGAAAATGAACCCAGTTTGGGAGGAAAAAAAGCCCGATTTTGGGAAACATGAACCCAGTATTTGGGGAAAAAAGCCGATTTTGGGAAAAATCAAACCATTTTGGGGGGAAAAAAAAGATTTTGGGGAAAATGAACCCAGTTTGGGGGAAAAACCCGGTTTTGGGCAAAATGTACCCAGTTTTGGGAAAAAAACACTATTTGAGGGAAAATGAACCCAGTTTGGGATGAAAACTCCGATTTTAGGGAAAATGAACCCAGTTTGGCGGGAAAAAAAGCCCGATTTTGAGGAAAATGAACCAAATTTTTTGGGAAAAAAAAAGATTTTGGGAAAAATCAAACCATTTTGGGGGGAAAAAATAGATTTTGGGGAAAATGAACCCAGTTTGGTGGGAAAAATCCGGATTATGGGGAAAATGAACCCAGTTTTTGGGGAAAAAAAACGATTTTGGTTAAAATGAAGCCTGTTTGGGGGTAAAAACCTGTTTTGAGGGAAAATGACCACAGTTTGGGTGGGGGAACACAGTTTTGGGGAAAATGAACCCCAGTTTGAGGGGAAAACCCCAATTTTGGGCAAAATGAACCCAGTTTGGGGCAAAACCCCGATTTTAGGGGAAATGAACCCAGTTTGGGGGGGAAAACCAAGATTTTGGGGATAATGAATCCAGTTTGGGGGAAAACCCCAAATGCAGAGGGGAATAACCCCAGTTTTCGTGGGAAAAACCCTATTTGAGGGAAAACGAACCTAGTTTGGGATGAAAACCGGGATGAAAACCCCGATTTTAGGGGAAATGAACGCTGTTTAGTGGGAAAAAACCTGTTTTGAGGAATCGAACCCAGTTTGAGGGAAAAAAAACGATTGGGGGGAAAATGAATCCAGTTTGGGGGGAAAATCCCGATTTTAGGGGAAATGAACCCAATTTGGGGCGAAAAATCTGATTTGACCCGAAATGATCTCAGTTTTGGGGAAAAAACCCTAATTTAGAGGAAAATAAACCCAGTGTTCGTGGGAAAAACCTGATTTGAGGTAAAATGAACCCTGTTTGGGAGGAAAAACCCTATTTGAGGGAAAATGAACCCAGTTTGGGGGGAAAAAAAGCCCGATTTTGGGAAACATGAACCCAGTATTTGGGGGAAAAAAAGCCGATTTTGGGAAAATTCAAACCATTTTGGGGGGGAAAAACCCGGTTTTGGGCAAAATGAACCCAGTTTGGGGAAAAAAAACACTATTTGAGGGAAAATGAACCAATTTGGGATGAAACCTCCGATTTTAGGGAAAATGATCCCTGTTTGGCGGGAAAAAAAAGCCCGTTTTTGAGGAAAATGAACCCAATTTTTGGGGAAAAAAACGATTTTTGGAAAAATCAAACCATTTTTGGGGGAAAAAAAAAGATTTTGGGGAAAATGAACCCAGTTTGGTGGGAAAAATCCGGATTATGGGGAAAATGAACCCAGTTTTTGGGGGAAAAAAACGATTTTGGTTAAAATGAAGCCTGTTTGGGGGGTAAAAAACCTGTTTTGAGGGAAAATGACCACAGTTTGGGTGGGGGGAACACAGTTTTGGGGAAAATGAACCCCAGTTTGAGGGGGAAAATCCCAATTTTGGGGAAAATGAACCCAGTTTTTGGGAAAACCCCGATTTTAGGGGAAATGAACCCATTTTGGGGGAAAACCCCAAATGCAGAGGGCAATAACCCCAGTTTTCGTGGGAAAAAAACTATTTGAGGGAAAATGAACCCAGTTTGAGATGAAAACCCCGATTTTAGGGGAAATGAACGCTGTTTAGTGTGGAAAAAACCCAGTTTTGAGGAATCGAACCCAGTTTGAGGGAAAAAAAACGATTGGGGGGAAAATGAATCCAGTTTGGGGGGAAAATCCCGATTTTAAGGGAAATGAACCCAATTTGGGGCGAAAAATCTGATTTGACCCGAAATGATGTCAGTTGTGGGGAAAAACCCTAATTTAGAGGAAAATAAACCCAGTGTTCGTGGGAAAAAACTGATTTGAGGTAAAATGAACCCTGTTTGGGAGGAAAAACCCTATTTGAGGGAAAATGAACCCAGTTTGGGAGGAAAAAAAGCCCGATTTTGGGAAACATGAACCCAGTATTTGGGGGAAAAAAGCCGATTTTGGGAAAAATCAAACCATTTTGGGGGGAAAAAAAAGATTTTGGGGAAAATGAACCCAGTTTGGGGGAAAAACCCGGTTTTGGGCAAAATGTACCCAGTTTTGGGAAAAAAACACTATTTGAGGGAAAATGAACCCAGTTTGGGATGAAAACTCCGATTTTAGGGAAAATGAACCCAGTTTGGCGGGAAAAAAAGCCCGATTTTGAGGAAAATGAACCAAATTTTTTGGGAAAAAAAAAAGATTTTGGGAAAAATCAAACCATTTTGGGGGGGAAAAAATAGATTTTGGGGAAAATGAACCCAGTTTGGTGGGAAAAATCCGGATTATGGGGAAAATGAACCAGTTTTTGGGGAAAAAAACCGATTTTGGTTAAAATGAAGCCTGTTTGGGAGTAAAAACCTGTTTTGAGGGAAAATGACCACAGTTTGGGTGGGGGAACACAGTTTTGGGGAAAATGAACCCCAGTTTGAGGGGAAAACCCCAATTTTGGGGAAAATGAACCCAGTTTGGGGCAAAACCCCGATTTTAGGGGAAATGAACCCATTTTGGGGGGGAAAACCAAGATTTTGGGGATAATGAATCCAGTTTGGGGGAAAACCCCAAATGCAGAGGGGAATAACCCCAGTTTTCGTGGGAAAAACCCTATTTGAGGGAAAACGAACCTCGTTTGGGATGAAAACCCCGATTTTAGGGGAAATGAACGCTGTTTAGTGGGAAAAACCCAGTTTTGAGGAATCGAACCCAGTTTGAGGGAAAAAAAAACGATTGGGGGGGAAAATGAATCCAGTTTGGGGGGAAAATCCCGATTTTAGGGGAAATGAACCCAATTTGGGGGCGAAAAATCTGATTTGACCCGAAATGATGTCAGTTGTGGGGAAAAACCCTAATTTAGAGGAAAATAAACCCAGTGTTCGTGGGAAAAACCTGATTTGAGGTAAAATGAACCCTGTTTGGGAGGAAAAACCCTATTTGAGGGAAAATGAACCCAGTTTTTGGGCAAAACCCCGATTTTAGGGGAAATGAACCCATTTTGGGGGGAAAACCAAGATTTTGGGGATAATGAATCCAGTTTGGGGGAAAACCCCAAATGCAGAGGGGAATAACCCCAGTTTTCGTGGGAAAAACCCTATTTGAGGGAAAACGAACCTAGTTTGGGATGAAAACCCCGATTTTAGGGGAAATGAACGCTGTTTAGTGGGAAAAAACCTGTTTTGAGGAATCGAACCCAGTTTGAGGGAAAAAAAACGATTGGGGGGAAAATGAATCCAGTTTGGGGGGAAAATCCCGATTTTAGGGGAAATGAACCCAATTTGGGGCGAAAAATCTGATTTGACCCGAAATGATATCAGTTTTGGGGAAAAACCCTAATTTAGAGGAAAATAAACCCAGTGTTCGTGGGAAAAACCTGATTTGAGGTAAAATGAACCCTGTTTGGGAGGAAAAACCCTATTTGAGGGAAAATGAACCCAGTTTGGGGGGAAAAAAAGCCCGATTTTGGGAAACATGAACCCAGTATTTGGGGGAAAAAAGCCGATTTTGGGAAAATTCAAACCATTTTGGGGGGGAAAAACCCGGTTTTGGGCAAAATGAACCCAGTTTGGGGAAAAAAACACTATTTGAGGGGAAAATGAACCAATTTGGGATGAAACCTCCGATTTTAGGGAAAATGATCCCTGTTTGGCGGGAAAAAAAGCCCGTTTTTTGAGGAAAATGAACCCAATTTTTGGGGAAAAAAAACGATTTTTGGAAAAATCAAACCATTTTTGGGGGGAAAAAAAAGATTTTGGGGAAAATGAACCCAGTTTGGTGGGAAAAATCCGGATTATGGGGAAAATGAACCCAGTTTTTGGGGAAAAAACCGATTTTGGTTAAAATGAAGCCTGTTTGGGGGTAAAAACCTGTTTTGAGGGAAAATGACCACAGTTTGGGTGGGGGAACACAGTTTTGGGGAAAATGAACCCCAGTTTGAGGGGAAAATCCCAATTTTGGGGAAAATGAACCCAGTTTGGGGGAAAACCCCGATTTTAGGGGAAATGAACCCATTTTGGGGGAAAACCCCAAATGCAGAGGGCAATAACCCCAGTTTTCGTGGGAAAAACCCTATTTGAGGGAAAATGAACCCAGTTTGGGATGAAAACCCCGATTTTAGGGGAAATGAACGCTGTTTAGTGGGAAAAACCCTGTTTTGAGGAATCGAACCCAGTTTGAGGGAAAAAAAACGATTGGGGGGAAAATGAATCCAGTTTGGGGGAAAATCCCGATTTTAGGGGAAATGAACCCAATTTGGGGCGAAAAATCTGATTTGACCCGAAATGATCTCAGTTTTGAAGAAAAAACCTTAATTTAGAGGAAAATAAACCCAGTGTTCGTGGGAAAAACCTGATTTGAGGTAAAATGAACCCTGTTTGGGAGGAAAAACCCTATTTGAGGGAAAATGAACCCAGTTTGGGAGGAAAAAAAGCCCGATTTTGGGAAACATGAACCCAGTATTTGGGGAAAAAAGCCGATTTTGGGAAAAATCAAACCATTTTGGGGGGAAAAAAAAGATTTTGGGGAAAATGAACCCAGTTTGGGGGAAAAACCCGGTTTTGGGCAAAATGTACCCAGTTTGGGGCAAAACCCCGATTTTAGGGGAAATGAACCCATTTTAGGGGGAAAAACCAAGATTTTGGGGATAATGAATCCAGTTTGGGGGAAAACCCCAAATGCAGAGGGGAATAACCCCAGTTTTCGTGGGAAAAACCCTATTTGAGGGAAAACGAACCTAGTTTGGGATGAAAACCCCGATTTTAGGGGAAATGAACGCTGTTTAGTGGGAAAAAACCTGTTTTGAGGAATCGAACCCAGTTTGAGGGAAAAAAAACGATTGGGGGGAAAATGAATCCAGTTTGGGGGAAAATCCCGATTTTAGGGGAAATGAACCCAATTTGGGGCGAAAAATCTGATTTGACCCGAAATGATCTCAGTTTTGGGGAAAAACCCTAATTTAGAGGAAAATAAACCCAGTGTTCGTGGGAAAAACCTGATTTGAGGTAAAATGAACCCTGTTTGGGAGGAAAAACCCTATTTGAGGGAAAATGAACCCAGTTTGGGGGGAAAAAAAGCCCGATTTTGGGAAACATGAACCCAGTATTTGGGGAAAAAAGCCGATTTTGGGAAAATTCAAACCATTTTGGGGGGAAAAACCCGGTTTTGGGCAAAATGAACCCAGTTTGGGGAAAAAAACACTATTTGAGGGAAAATGAACCAATTTGGGATGAAACCTCCGATTTTAGGGAAAATGATCCCTGTTTGGCGGGAAAAAAAGCCCGTTTTTGAGGAAAATGAACCCAATTTTTGGGGAAAAAAAACGATTTTTGGAAAAATCAAACCATTTTTGGGGGAAAAAAAAGATTTTGGGGAAAATGAACCCAGTTTGGTGGGAAAAATCCGGATTATGGGGAAAATGAACCCAGTTTTTGGGGAAAAAAACGATTTTGGTTAAAATGAAGCCTGTTTGGGGGTAAAAACCTGTTTTGAGGGAAAATGACCACAGTTTGGGTGGGGGAACACAGTTTTGGGGAAAATGAACCCCAGTTTGAGGGGAAAATCCCAATTTTGGGGAAAATGAACACAGTTTGGGGGGGAAACCCCGATTTTAGGGGAAATGAACCCATTTTGGGGGAAAACCCCAAATGCAGAGGGCAATAACCCCAGTTTTCGTGGGAAAAACCCTATTTGAGGGAAAATGAACCCAGTTTGGGATGAAAACCCCGATTTTAGGGGAAATGAACGCTGTTTAGTGGGAAAAACCCTGTTTTGAGGAATCGAACCCAGTTTGAGGGAAAAAAAACGATTGGGGGGAAAATGAATCCAGTTTGGGGGAAAATCCCGATTTTAGGGGAAATGAACCCAATTTGGGGCGAAAAATCTGATTTGACCCGAAATGATCTCAGTTTTGAAGAAAAAACCTTAATTTAGAGGAAAATAAACCCAGTGTTCGTGGGAAAAACCTGATTTGAGGTAAAATGAACCCTGTTTGGGAGGAAAAACCCTATTTGAGGGAAAATGAACCCAGTTTGGGAGGAAAAAAAGCCCGATTTTGGGAAACATGAACCCAGTATTTGGGGAAAAAAGCCGATTTTGGGAAAAATCAAACCATTTTGGGGGGAAAAAAAAGATTTTGGGGAAAATGAACCAAGTTTGGGGGAAAAACCCGGTTTTGGGCAAAATGTACCCAGTTTGGGGCAAAACCCCGATTTTAGGGGAAATGAACCCATTTTAGGGGGAAAAACCAAGATTTTGGGGATAATGAATCCAGTTTGGGGGAAAACCCCAAATGCAGAGGGGAATAACCCCAGTTTTCGTGGGAAAAACCCTATTTGAGGGAAAACGAACCTAGTTTGGGATGAAAACCCCGATTTTAGGGGAAATGAACGCTGTTTAGTGGGAAAAAACCTGTTTTGAGGAATCGAACCCAGTTTGAGGGAAAAAAAACGATTGGGGGGAAAATGAATCCAGTTTGGGGGGAAAATCCCGATTTTAGGGGAAATGAACCCAATTTGGGGCGAAAAATCTGATTTGACCCGAAATGATCTCAGTTTTGGGGAAAAACCCTAATTTAGAGGAAAATAAACCCAGTGTTCGTGGGAAAAACCTGATTTGAGGTAAAATGAACCCTGTTTGGGAGGAAAAACCCTATTTGAGGGAAAATGAACCCAGTTTGGGGGGAAAAAAAGCCCGATTTTGGGAAACATGAACCCAGTATTTGGGGAAAAAAGCCGATTTTGGGAAAATTCAAACCATTTTGGGGGGAAAAACCCGGTTTTGGGCAAAATGAACCCAGTTTGGGGAAAAAAACACTATTTGAGGGAAAATGAACCAATTTGGGATGAAACCTCCGATTTTAGGGAAAATGATCCCTGTTTGGCGGGAAAAAAAGCCCGTTTTTGAGGAAAATGAACCCAATTTTTGGGGAAAAAAAACGATTTTTGGAAAAATCAAACCATTTTTGGGGGAAAAAAAAGATTTTGGGGAAAATGAACCCAGTTTGGTGGGAAAAATCCGGATTATGGGGAAAATGAACCCAGTTTTTGGGGAAAAAAACGATTTTGGTTAAAATGAAGCCTGTTTGGGGGTAAAAACCTGTTTTGAGGGAAAATGACCACAGTTTGGGTGGGGGAACACAGTTTTGGGGAAAATGAACCCCAGTTTGAGGGGAAAATCCCAATTTTGGGGAAAATGAACCCAGTTTTTGGGAAAACCCCGATTTTAGGGGAAATGAACCCATTTTGGGGGAAAACCCCAAATGCAGAGGGCAATAACCCCAGTTTTCGTGGGAAAAAAACTATTTGAGGGAAAATGAACCCAGTTTGGGATGAAAACCCCGATTTTAGGGGAAATGAACGCTGTTTAGTGGGAAAAACCCTGTTTTGAGGAATCGAACCCAGTTTGAGGGAAAAAAAAACGATTGGGGGGAAAATGAATCCAGTTTGGGGGAAAATCCCGATTTTAGGGGAAATGAACCCAATTTGGGGCGAAAAATCTGATTTGACCCGAAATGATGTCAGTTTTGGGGAAAAACCCTAATTTAGAGGAAAATAAACCCAGTGTTCGTGGGAAAAACCTGATTTGAGGTAAAATGAACCCTGTTTGGGAGGAAAAACCCTATTTGAGGGAAAATGAACCCAGTTTGGGAGGAAAAAAAGCCCGATTTTGGGAAACATGAACCCAGTATTTGGGGAAAAAAGCCGATTTTGGGAAAAATCAAACCATTTTGGGGGGAAAAAAAAGATTTTGGGGAAAATGAACCAAGTTTGGGGGAAAAACCCGGTTTTGGGCAAAATGTACCCAGTTTGGGGCAAAACCCCGATTTTAGGGGAAATGAACCCATTTTAGGGTGAAAAACCAAGATTTTGGGGATAATGAATCCAGTTTGGGGGAAAACCCCAAATGCAGAGGGGAATAACCCCAGTTTTCGTGGGAAAAACCCTATTTGAGGGAAAACGAACCTAGTTTGGGATGAAAACCCCGATTTTAGGGGAAATGAACGCTGTTTAGTGGGAAAAAACCTGTTTTGAGGAATCGAACCCAGTTTGAGGGAAAAAAAACGATTGGGGGGAAAATGAATCCAGTTTGGGGGAAAATCCCGATTTTAGGGGAAATGAACCCAATTTGGGGCGAAAAATCTGATTTGACCCGAAATGATCTCAGTTTTGGGGAAAAACCCTAATTTAGAGGAAAATAAACCCAGTGTTCGTGGGAAAAACCTGATTTGAGGTAAAATGAACCCTGTTTGGGAGGAAAAACCCTATTTGAGGGAAAATGAACCCAGTTTGGGGGGGAAAAAAGCCCGATTTTGGGAAACATGAACCCAGTATTTGGGGAAAAAAGCCGATTTTGGGAAAATTCAAACCATTTTGGGGGGAAAAACCCGGTTTTGGGCAAAATGAACCCAGTTTGGGGAAAAAAACACTATTTGAGGGAAAATGAACCAATTTGGGATGAAACTTCCGATTTTAGGGAAAATGATCCCTGTTTGGCGGGAAAAAAAGCCCGTTTTTGAGGAAAATGAACCCAATTTTTGGGGAAAAAAAACGATTTTTGGAAAAATCAAACCATTTTTGGGGGAAAAAAAAGATTTTGGGGAAAATGAACCCAGTTTGGTGGGAAAAATCCGGATTATGGGGAAAATGAACCCAGTTTTTGGGGAAAAAAACGATTTTGGTTAAAATGAAGCCTGTTTGGGGGTAAAAACCTGTTTTGAGGGAAAATGACCACAGTTTGGGTGGGGGAACACAGTTTTGGGGAAAATGAACCCCAGTTTGAGGGGAAAATGCCAATTTTGGGGAAAATGAACCCAGTTTTTGGGAAAACCCCGATTTTAGGGGAAATGAACCCATTTTGGGGGAAAACCCCAAATGCAGAGGGCAATAACCCCAGTTTTCGTGGGAAAAAAACTATTTGAGGGAAAATGAACCCAGTTTGGGATGAAAACCCCGATTTTAGGGGAAAAGAACGCTGTTTAGTGGGAAAAACCCTGTTTTGAGGAATCGAACCCAGTTTGAGGGAAAAAAAAACGATTGGGGGGAAAATGAATCCAGTTTGGGGGAAAATCCCGATTTTAGGGGAAATGAACCCAATT
The DNA here is from genome assembly GCA_033556795.1 of Tapera naevia. Lineage (NCBI taxonomy): Eukaryota > Metazoa > Chordata > Aves > Cuculiformes > Neomorphidae > Tapera > Tapera naevia. The sequence goes on along the minus strand of JAUMJJ010000682.1, from coordinate 48,426 downwards.
TGGGGCGAAAAATCTGATTTGACCCGAAATGATGTCAGTTTTGGGGAAAAACCCTAATTTAGAGGAAAATAAACCCAGTGTTCGTGGGAAAAACCTGATTTGAGGTAAAATGAACCCTGTTTGGGAGGAAAAACCCTATTTGAGGGAAAATGAACCCAGTTTGGGAGGAAAAAAAGCCCGATTTTGGGAAACATGAACCCAGTATTTGGGGAAAAAAGCCGATTTTGGGAAAAATCAAACCATTTTGGGGGGAAAAAAAAGATTTTGGGGAAAATGAACCCAGTTTGGGGGAAAAACCCGGTTTTGGGCAAAATGTACCCAGTTTTGGGAAAAAAACACTATTTGAGGGAAAATGAACCCAGTTTGGGATGAAAACTCCGATTTTAGGGAAAATGAACCCAGTTTGGAGAGAAAAAAAGCCCGATTTTGAGGAAAATGAACAAAATTTTTGGGGAAAAGAAACGATTTTGGGAAAAATCAAACCATTTTGGGGGGAAAAAATAGATTTTGGGGAAAATGAACCCAGTTTGGTGGGAAAAATCCGGATTATGGGGAAAATGAACCCAGTTTTTGGGGAAAAAAACCGATTTTGGTTAAAATGAAGCCTGTTTGGGGGTAAAAACCTGTTTTGAGGGAAAATGACCACAGTTTGGGTGGGGGAACACAGTTTTGGGGAAAATGAACCCCAGTTTGAGGGGAAAACCCCAATTTTGGGCAAAATGAACCCAGTTTGGGGCAAAACCCCGATTTTAGGGGAAATGAACCCAGTTTGGGGGGAAAACCAAGATTTTGGGGATAATGAATCCAGTTTGGGGGAAAACCCCAAATGCAGAGGGGAATAACCCCAGTTTTCGTGGGAAAAACCCTATTTGAGGGAAAACGAACCTAGTTTGGGATGAAAACCCCGATTTTAGGGGAAATGAACGCTGTTTAGTGGGAAAAAACCTGTTTTGAGGAATCGAACCCAGTTTGAGGGAAAAAAAACGATTGGGGGGAAAATGAATCCAGTTTGGGGGAAAATCCCGATTTTAGGGGAAATGAACCCAATTTGGGGCGAAAAATCTGATTTGACCCGAAATGATCTCAGTTTTGGGGAAAAACCCTAATTTAGAGGAAAATAAACCCAGTGTTCGTGGGAAAAACCTGATTTGAGGTAAAATGAACCATGTTTGGGAGGAAAAACCCTATTTGAGGGAAAATGATCCCAGTTTGGGAGGAAAAAAAGCCCGATTTTGGGAAACATGAACCCAGTATTTGGGGAAAAAAGCCGATTTTGGGAAAAATCAAACCATTTTGGGGGGAAAAAAAAGATTTTGGGGAAAATGAACCCAGTTTGGGGGAAAAACCCGGTTTTGGGCAAAATGTACCCAGTTTTGGGAAAAAAACACTATTTGAGGGAAAATGAACCCAGTTTGGGATGAAAACTCCGATTTTAGGGAAAATGAACCCAGTTTGGCGGGAAAAAAAGCCCGATTTTGAGGAAAATGAACCAAATTTTTTGGGAAAAAAAAACGATTTTGGGAAAAATCAAACCATTTTGGGGGGAAAAAATAGATTTTGGGGAAAATGAACCCAGTTTGGTGGGAAAAATCCGGATTATGGGGAAAATGAACCCAGTTTTTGGGGAAAAAAACCGATTTTGGTTAAAATGAAGCCTGTTTGGGGGTAAAAACCTGTTTTGAGGGAAAATGACCACAGTTTGGGTGGGGGAACACAGTTTTGGGGAAAATGAACCCCAGTTTGAGGGGAAACCCCCAATTTTGGGCAAAATGAACCCAGTTTGGGGCAAAACCCCGATTTTAGGGGAAATGAACCCAGTTTGGGGGGAAAACCAAGATTTTGGGGATAATGAATCCAGTTTGGGGGAAAACCCCAAATGCAGAGGGGAATAACCCCAGTTTTCGTGGGAAAAACCCTATTTGAGGGAAAACGAACCTAGTTTGGGATGAAAACCCCGATTTTAGGGGAAATGAACGCTGTTTAGTGGGAAAAAACCTGTTTTGAGGAATCGAACCCAGTTTGAGGGAAAAAAAACGATTGGGGGGAAAATGTATCCAGTTTGGGGGAAAATCCCGATTTTAGGGGAAATGACCCCAATTTGGGGCGAAAAATCTGATTTGACCCGAAATGATGTCAGTTTTGGGGAAAAACCCTAATTTAGAGGAAAATAAACCCAGTGTTCGTGGGAAAAACCTGATTTGAGGTAAAATGAACCCTGTTTGGGAGGAAAAACCCTATTTGAGGGAAAATGAACCCAGTTTGGGGGGAAAAAAAGCCCGATTTTGGGAAACATGAACCCAGTATTTGGGGAAAAAAGCCGATTTTGGGAAAATTCAAACCATTTTGGGGGAAAAACACGGTTTTGGGCAAAATGAACCCAGTTTGGGGAAAAAAACACTATTTGAGGGAAAATGAACCAATTTGGGATGAAACCCTCTGATTTTAGGGAAAATGATCCCTGTTTGGCAGGAAAAAAAGCCCGTTTTTGAGGAAAATGAACCCAATTTTTGGGGAAAAAAAACGATTTTTGGAAAAATCAAACCATTTTTGGGGGAAAAAAAAGATTTTGGGGAAAATGAACCCAGTTTGGTGGGAAAAATCCGGATTATGGGGAAAATGAACCCAGTTTTTGGGGAAAAAAACGATTTTGGTTAAAATGAAGCCTGTTTGGGGGTAAAAACCTGTTTTGAGGGAAAATGACCACAGTTTGGGTGGGGGAACACAGTTTTGGGGAAAATGAACCCCAGTTTGAGGGGAAAATCCCAATTTTGGGGAAAATGAACCCAGTTTTTGGGAAAACCCCGATTTTAGGGGAAATGAACCCATTTTGGGGCGAAAAATCTGATTTGACCCGAAATGATCTCAGTTTTAAAGAAAAAACCTTAATTTAGAGGAAAATAAACCCAGTGTTCGTGGGAAAAACCTGATTTGAGGTAAAATGAACCCTGTTTGGGAGGAAAAACCCTATTTGAGGGAAAATGAACCCAGTTTGGGAGGAAAAAAAGCCCGATTTTGGGAAACATGAACCCAGTATTTGGGGAAAAAAGCCGATTTTGGGAAAAATCAAACCATTTTGGGGGGAAAAACCCGGTTTTGAGCAAAATGTACCCAGTTTGGGGCAAAACCCCGATTTTAGGGGAAATGAACCCATTTTGGGGGGAAAACCAAGATTTTGGGGATAATGAATCCAGTTTGGGGGGAAACCCCAAATGCAGAGGGGAATAACCCCAGTTTTCGTGGGAAAAACCCTATTTGAGGGAAAATGAACCCAGTTTGGGATGAAAACTCCGATTTTAGGGAAAATGAACCCAGTTTGGCGGGAAAAAAAGCCCGATTTTGAGGAAAATGAACCAAATTTTTTGGGAAAAAAAAAGATTTTGGGAAAAATCAAACCATTTTGGGGGGAAAAAATAGATTTTGGGGAAAATGAACCCAGTTTGGTGGGAAAAATCCGGATTATGGGGAAAATGAACCCAGTTTTTGGGGAAAAAAACCGATTTTGGTTAAAATGAAGCCTGTTTGGGAGTAAAAACCTGTTTTGAGGGAAAATGACCACAGTTTGGGTGGGGGAACACAGTTTTGGGGAAAATGAACCCCAGTTTGAGGGAAAACCCCAATTTTGGGCAAAATGAACCCAGTTTGGGGCAAAACCCCGATTTTAGGGGAAATGAACCCATTTTGGGGGGAAAACCAAGATTTTGGGGATAATGAATCCAGTTTGGGGAAAACCCCAAATGCAGAGGGGAATAACCCCAGTTTTCGTGGGAAAAACCCTATTTGAGGGAAAACGAACCTAGTTTGGGATGAAAACCCCGATTTTAGGGGAAATGAACGCTGTTTAGTGGGAAAAAACCTGTTTTGAGGAATCGAACCCAGTTTGAGGGAAAAAAAACGATTGGGGGGAAAATGTATCCAGTTTGGGGGAAAATCCCGATTTTAGGGGAAATGACCCCAATTTGGGGCGAAAAATCTGATTTGACCCGAAATGATGTCAGTTTTGGGGAAAAACCCTAATTTAGAGGAAAATAAACCCAGTGTTCGTGGGAAAAACCTGATTTGAGGTAAAATGAACCCTGTTTGGGAGGAAAAACCCTATTTGAGGGAAAATGAACCCAGTTTGGGGGGAAAAAAAGCCCGATTTTGGGAAACATGAACCCAGTATTTGGGGAAAAAAGCCGATTTTGGGAAAATTCAAACCATTTTGGGGGGAAAAACCCGGTTTTGGGCAAAATGAACCCAGTTTGGGGAAAAAAACACTATTTGAGGGAAAATGAACCAATTTGGGATGAAACCTCCGATTTTAGGGAAAATGATCCCTGTTTGGCAGGAAAAAAAGCCCGTTTTTGAGGAAAATGAACCCAATTTTTGGGGAAAAAAAACGATTTTTGGAAAAATCAAACCATTTTTGGGGGAAAAAAAAAGATTTTGGGGAAAATGAACCCAGTTTGGTGGGAAAAATCCGGATTATGGGGAAAATGAACCCAGTTTTTGGGGAAAAAACCGATTTTGGTTAAAATGAAGCCTGTTTGGGGGTAAAAACCTGTTTTGAGGGAAAATGACCACAGTTTGGGTGGGGGAACACAGTTTTGGGGAAAATGAACCCCAGTTTGAGGGGAAAATCCCAATTTTGGGGAAAATGAACCCAGTTTTAGGGAAAACCCCGATTTTAGGGGAAATGAACCCATTTTGGGGCGAAAAATCTGATTTGACCCGAAATGATCTCAGTTTTAAAGAAAAAACCTTAATTTAGAGGAAAATAAACCCAGTGTTCGTGGGAAAAACCTGATTTGAGGTAAAATGAACCCTGTTTGGGAGGAAAAACCCTATTTGAGGGAAAATGAACCCAGTTTGGGAGGAAAAAAAGCCCGATTTTGGGAAACATGAACCCAGTATTTGGGGAAAAAAGCCGATTTTGGGAAAAATCAAACCATTTTGGGGGGAAAAAAAAGATTTTGGGGAAAATGAACCCAGTTTGGGGGAAAAACCCGGTTTTGAGCAAAATGTACCCAGTTTGGGGCAAAACCCCGATTTTAGGGGAAATGAACCCATTTTGGGGGGAAAACCAAGATTTTGGGGATAATGAATCCAGTTTGGGGGAAAACCCCAAATGCAGAGGGGAATAACCCCAGTTTTCGTGGGAAAAACCCTATTTGAGGGAAAACGAACCTAGTTTGGGATGAAAACCCCGATTTTAGGGGAAATGAACGCTGTTTAGTGGGAAAAAACCTGTTTTGAGGAATCGAACCCAGTTTGAGGGAAAAAAAACGATTGGGGGGAAAATGAATCCAGTTTGGGGGAAAATCCCGATTTTAGGGGAAATGACCCCAATTTGGGGCGAAAAATCTGATTTGACCCGAAATGATGTCACTTTTGGGGAAAAACCCTAATTTAGAGGAAAATAAACCCAGTGTTCGTGGGAAAAACCTGATTTGAGGTAAAATGAACCCTGTTTGGGAGGAAAAACCCTATTTGAGGGAAAATGAACCCAGTTTGGGGGGAAAAAAAGCCCGATTTTGGGAAACATGAACCCAGTATTTGGGGAAAAAAGCCGATTTTGGGAAAATTCAAACCATTTTGGGGGGAAAAACCCGGTTTTGGGCAAAATGAACCCAGTTTGGGGAAAAAAACACTATTTGAGGGAAAATGAACCAATTTGGGATGAAACCTCCGATTTTAGGGAAAATGATCCCTGTTTGGCGGGAAAAAAAGCCCGTTTTTGAGGAAAATGAACCCAATTTTTGGGGAAAAAAAACGATTTTTGGAAAAATCAAACCATTTTTTGGGGAAAAAAAAGATTTTGGGGAAAATGAACCCAGTTTGGTGGGAAAAATCCGGATTATGGGGAAAATGAACCCAGTTTTTGGGGAAAAAACCGATTTTGGTTAAAATGAAGCCTGTTTGGGGGTAAAAACCTGTTTTGAGGGAAAATGACCACAGTTTGGGTGGGGGAACACAGTTTTGGGGAAAATGAACCCCAGTTTGAGGGGAAAATCCCAATTTTGGGGAAAATGAACCCAGTTTGGGGGAAAACCCCGATTTTAGGGGAAATGAACCCATTTTGGGGGAAAACCCCAAATGCAGAGGGCAATAACCCCAGTTTTCGTGGGAAAAACCCCATTTGAGGGAAAATGAACCCAGTTTGGGATGAAAACCCCGATTTTAGGGGAAATGAACGCTGTTTAGTGGGAAAAACCCTGTTTTGAGGAATCGAACCCAGTTTGAGGGAAAAAAAACGATTGGGGGGAAAATGAATCCAGTTTGGGGGAAAATCCCGATTTTAGGGGAAATGAACCCAATTTGGGGCGAAAAATCTGATTTGACCCGAAATGATCTCAGTTTTGAAGAAAAAACCTTAATTTAGAGGAAAATAAACCCAGTGTTCGTGGGAAAAACCTGATTTGAGGTAAAATGAACCCTGTTTGGGAGGAAAAACCCTATTTGAGGGAAAATGAACCCAGTTTGGGAGGAAAAAAAGCCCGATTTTGGGAAACATGAACCCAGTATTTGGGGAAAAAAGCCGATTTTGGGAAAAATCAAACCATTTTGGGGGGAAAAAAAAGATTTTGGGGAAAATGAACCCAGTTTGGGGGAAAAACCCGGTTTTGGGCAAAATGAACCCAGTTTGGGGAAAAAAACACTATTTGAGGGAAAATGAACCCAGTTTGGGATGAAAACTCCGATTTTAGGGAAAATGAACCCAGTTTGGCGGGAAAAAAAGCCCGATTTTGAGGAAAATGAACCAAATTTTTGGGGAAAAAAAAACGATTTTGGGAAAAATCAAACCATTTTGGGGGGAAAAAATAGATTTTGGGGAAAATGAACCCAGTTTGGTGGGAAAAATCCGGATTATGGGGAAAATGAACCCAGTTTTTGGGGAAAAAAACCGATTTTGGTTAAAATGAAGCCTGTTTGGGGGTAAAAACCTGTTTTGAGGGAAAATGACCACAGTTTGGGTGGGGGAACACAGTTTTGGGGAAAATGAACCCCAGTTTGAGGGGAAAATCCCAATTTTGGGGAAAATGAACCCAGTTTGAGGGGAAAACCCCAATTTTGGGGAAAATGAACCCAGTTTGGGGCAAAACCCCGATTTTAGGGGAAATGAAGCCATTTTGGGGGGAAAACCAAGATTTTGGGGATAATGAATCCAGTTTGGGGGAAAACCCCAAATGCAGAGGGGAATAACCCCAGTTTTCGTGGGAAAAACCCTATTTGAGGGAAAACGAACCTAGTTTGGGATGAAAACCCCGATTTTAGGGGAAATGAACGCTGTTTAGTGGGAAAAAACCTGTTTTGAGGAATCGAACCCAGTTTGAGGGAAAAAAAACGATTGGGGGGAAAATGAATCCAGTTTGGGGGAAAATCCCGATTTTAGGGGAAATGACCCCAATTTGGGGCGAAAAATCTGATTTGACCCGAAATGATGTCACTTTTGGGGAAAAACCCTAATTTAGAGGAAAATAAACCCAGTGTTCGTGGGAAAAACCTGATTTGAGGTAAAATGAACCCTGTTTGGGAGGAAAAACCCTATTTGAGGGAAAATGAACCCAGTTTGGGGGGAAAAAAAGCCCGATTTTGGGAAACATGAACCCAGTATTTGGGGAAAAAAGCCGATTTTGGGAAAATTCAAACCATTTTGGGGGGAAAAACCCGGTTTTGGGCAAAATGAACCCAGTTTGGGGAAAAAAACACTATTTGAGGGAAAATGAACCAATTTGGGATGAAACCTCCGATTTTAGGGAAGATGATCCCTGTTTGGCGGGAAAAAAAGCCCGTTTTTGAGGAAAATGAACCCAATTTTTGGGGAAAAAAAACGATTTTTGGAAAAATCAAACCATTTTTTGGGGAAAAAAAAGATTTTGGGGAAAATGAACCCAGTTTGGTGGGAAAAATCCGGATTATGGGGAAAATGAACCCAGTTTTTGGGGAAAAAACCGATTTTGGTTAAAATGAAGCCTGTTTGGGGGTAAAAACCTGTTTTGAGGGAAAATGACCACAGTTTGGGTGGGGGAACACAGTTTTGGGGAAAATGAACCCCAGTTTGAGGGGAAAATCCCAATTTTGGGGAAAATGAACCCAGTTTGGGATGAAAACCCCGATTTTAGGGGAAATGAACGCTGTTTAGTGGGAAAAACCCTGTTTTGAGGAATCGAACCCAGTTTGAGGGAAAAAAAACGATTGGGGGGAAAATGAATCCAGTTTGGGGGAAAATCCCGATTTTAGGGGAAATGAACCCAATTTGGGGCGAAAAATCTGATTTGACCCGAAATGATCTCAGTTTTGAAGAAAAAACCTTAATTTAGAGGAAAATAAACCCAGTGTTCGTGGGAAAAACCTGATTTGAGGTAAAATGAACCCTGTTTGGGAGGAAAAACCCTATTTGAGGGAAAATGAACCCAGTTTGGGAGGAAAAAAAGCCCGATTTTGGGAAACATGAACCCAGTATTTGGGGAAAAAAGCCGATTTTGGAAAAATCAAACCATTTTGGGGGGAAAAAAAAGATTTTGGGGAAAATGAACCCAGTTTGGGGGAAAAACCCGGTTTTGGGCAAAATGAACCCAGTTTGGGGAAAAAAACACTATTTGAGGGAAAATGAACCCAGTTTGGGATGAAAACTCCGATTTTAGGGAAAATGAACCCAGTTTGGCGGGAAAAAAAGCCCGATTTTGAGGAAAATGAACCAAATTTTTGGGGAAAAAAAAAACGATTTTGGGAAAAATCAAACCATTTTGGGGGGAAAAAATAGATTTTGGGGAAAATGAACCCAGTTTGGTGGGAAAAATCCGGATTATGGGGAAAATGAACCCAGTTTTTGGGGAAAAAAACCGATTTTGGTTAAAATGAAGCCTGTTTGGGGGTAAAAACCTGTTTTGAGGGAAAATGACCACAGTTTGGGTGGGGGAACACAGTTTTGGGGAAAATGAACCCCAGTTTGAGGGGAAAATCCCAATTTTGGGGAAAATGAACCCAGTTTGAGGGGAAAACCCCAATTTTGGGGAAAATGAACCCAGTTTGGGGCAAAACCCCGATTTTAGGGGAAATGAAGCCATTTTGGGGGGAAAACCAAGATTTTGGGGATAATGAATCCAGTTTGGGGGAAAACCCCAAATGCAGAGGGGAATAACCCCAGTTTTCGTGGGAAAAACCCTATTTGAGGGAAAACGAACCTAGTTTGGGATGAAAACCCCGATTTTAGGGGAAATGAACGCTGTTTAGTGGGAAAAAAACTGTTTTGAGGAATCGAACCCAGTTTGAGGGAAAAAAAACGATTGGGGGGAAAATGAATCCAGTTTGGGGGAAAATCCCGATTTTAGGGGAAATGACCCCAATTTGGGGCGAAAAATCTGATTTGACCCGAAATGATGTCACTTTTGGGGAAAAACCCTAATTTAGAGGAAAATAAACCCAGTGTTCGTGGGAAAAACCTGATTTGAGGTAAAATGAACCCTGTTTGGGAGGAAAAACCCTATTTGAGGGAAAATGAACCCAGTTTGGGGGGAAAAAAAGCCCGATTTTGGGAAACATGAACCCAGTATTTGGGGAAAAAAGCCGATTTTGGGAAAATTCAAACCATTTTGGGGGGAAAAACCCGGTTTTGGGCAAAATGAACCCAGTTTGGGGAAAAAAACACTATTTGAGGGAAAATGAACCAATTTGGGATGAAACCTCCGATTTTAGGGAAAATGATCCCTGTTTGGCGGGAAAAAAAGCCCGTTTTTGAGGAAAATGAACCCAATTTTTGGGGAAAAAAAACGATTTTTGGAAAAATCAAACCATTTTTGGGGGAAAAAAAAGATTTTGGGGAAAATGAACCCAGTTTGGTGGGAAAAATCCGGATTATGGGGAAAATGAACCCAGTTTTTGGGGAAAAAAACGATTTTGGTTAAAATGAAGCCTGTTTGGGGGTAAAAACCTGTTTTGAGGGAAAATGACCACAGTTTGGGTGGGGGAACACAGTTTTGGGGAAAATGAACCCCAGTTTGAGGGGAAAATCCCAATTTTGGGGAAAATTAACCCAGTTTGGGGGAAAACCCCGATTTTAGGGGAAATGAACCCATTTTGGGGGAAAACCCCAAATGCAGAGGGCAATAACCCCAGTTTTCGTGGGAAAAACCCTATTTGAGGGAAAATGAACCCAGTTTGGGATGAAAACCCCGATTTTAGGGGAAATGAACGCTGTTTAGTGGGAAAAACCCTGTTTTGAGGAATCGAACCCAGTTTGAGGGAAAAAAAACGATTGGGGGGAAAATGAATCCAGTTTGGGGGAAAATCCCGATTTTAGGGGAAATGAACCCAATTTGGGGCGAAAAATCTGATTTGACCCGAAATGATCTCAGTTTTGAAGAAAAAACCTTAATTTAGAGGAAAATAAACCCAGTGTTCGTGGGAAAAACCTGATTTGAGGTAAAATGAACCCTGTTTGGGAGGAAAAACCCTATTTGAGGGAAAATGAACCCAGTTTGGGAGGAAAAAAAGCCCGATTTTGGGAAACATGAACCCAGTATTTGGGGAAAAAAGCCGATTTTGGGAAAAATCAAACCATTTTGGGGGGAAAAAAAAGATTTTGGGGAAAATGAACCCAGTTTGGGGGAAAAACCCGGTTTTGGGCAAAATGAACCCAGTTTGGGGAAAAAAACACTATTTGAGGGAAAATGAACCCAGTTTGGGATGAAAACTCCGATTTTAGGGAAAATGAACCCAGTTTGGCGGGAAAAAAAGCCCGATTTTGAGGAAAATGAACCAAATTTTTGGGGAAAAAAAACGATTTTGGGAAAAATCAAACCATTTTGGGGGGAAAAAATAGATTTTGGGGAAAATGAACCCAGTTTGGTGGGAAAAATCCGGATTATGGGGAAAATGAACCCAGTTTTTGGGGAAAAAAACCGATTTTGGTTAAAATGAAGCCTGTTTGGGGGTAAAAACCTGTTTTGAGGGAAAATGACCACAGTTTGGGTGGGGGAACACAGTTTTGGGGAAAATGAACCCCAGTTTGAGGGGAAAATCCCAATTTTGGGGAAAATGAACCCAGTTTGAGGGGAAAACCCCAATTTTGGGGAAAATGAACCCAGTTTGGGGCAAAACCCCGATTTTAGGGGAAATGAAGCCATTTTGGGGGGAAAACCAAGATTTTGGGGATAATGAATCCAGTTTGGGGGAAAACCCCAAATGCAGAGGGGAATAACCCCAGTTTTCGTGGGAAAAACCCTATTTGAGGGAAAACGAACCTAGTTTGGGATGAAAACCCCGATTTTAGGGGAAATGAACGCTGTTTAGTGGGAAAAAACCTGTTTTGAGGAATCGAACCCAGTTTGAGGGAAAAAAAACGATTGGGGGGAAAATGTATCCAGTTTGGGGGAAAATCCCGATTTTAGGGGAAATGACCCCAATTTGGGGCGAAAAATCTGATTTGACCCGAAATGATGTCACTTTTGGGGAAAAACCCTAATTTAGAGGAAAATAAACCCAGTGTTCGTGGGAAAAACCTGATTTGAGGTAAAATGAACCCTGTTTGGGAGGAAAAACCCTATTTGAGGGAAAATGAACCCAGTTTGGGGGGAAAAAAAGCCCGATTTTGGGAAACATGAACCCAGTATTTGGGGAAAAAAGCCGATTTTGGGAAAATTCAAACCATTTTGGGGGGAAAAACCCGGTTTTGGGCAAAATGAACCCAGTTTGGGGAAAAAAACACTATTTGAGGGAAAATGAACCAATTTGGGATGAAACCTCCGATTTTAGGGAAAATGATCCCTGTTTGGCGGGAAAAAAAGCCCGTTTTTGAGGAAAATGAACCCAATTTTTGGGGAAAAAAAACGATTTTTGGAAAAATCAAACCATTTTTGGGGGAAAAAAAAGATTTTGGGGAAAATGAACCCAGTTTGGTGGGAAAAATCCGGATTATGGGGAAAATGAACCCAGTTTTTGGGGAAAAAACCGATTTTGGTTAAAATGAAGCCTGTTTGGGGGTAAAAACCTGTTTTGAGGGAAAATGACCACAGTTTGGGTGGGGGAACACAGTTTTGGGGAAAATGAACCCCAGTTTGAGGGGAAAATCCCAATTTTGGGGAAAATGAACCCAGTTTTTGGGAAAACCCCGATTTTAGGGGAAATGAACCCATTTTGGGGGAAAACCCCAAATGCAGAGGGCAATAACCCCAGTTTTCGTGGGAAAAAAACTATTTGAGGGAAAATGAACCCAGTTTGGGATGAAAACCCCGATTTTAGGGGAAATGAACGCTGTTTAGTGGGAAAAACCCTGTTTTGAGGAATCGAACCCAGTTTGAAGGAAAAAAAAACGATTGGGGGGAAAATGAATCCAGTTTGGGGGAAAATCCCGATTTTAGGGGAAATGAACCCAATTTGGGGCGAAAAATCTGATTTGACCCGAAATGATGTCAGTTTTGGGGAAAAACCCTAATTTAGAGGAAAATAAACCCAGTGTTCGTGGGAAAAACCTGATTTGAGGTAAAATGAACCCTGTTTGGGAGGAAAAACCCTATTTGAAGGAAAAATGAACCCAGTTTGGGAGGAAAAAAAGCCCGATTTTGGGAAACATGAACCCAGTATTTGGGGAAAAAAGCCGATTTTGGGAAAAATCAAACCATTTTGGGGGGAAAAAAAAGATTTTGGGGAAAATGAACCCAGTTTGGGGGAAAAACCCGGTTTTGGGCAAAATGAACCCAGTTTGGGGAAAAAAACACTATTTGAGGGAAAATGAACCCAGTTTGGGATGAAAACTCCGATTTTAGGGAAAATGAACCCAGTTTGGCGGGAAAAAAAGCCCGATTTTGAGGAAAATGAACCAAATTTTTGGGGAAAAAAAAACGATTTTGGGAAAAATCAAACCATTTTGGGGGGAAAAAATAGATTTTGGGGAAAATGAACCCAGTTTGGTGGGAAAAATCCGGATTATGGGGAAAATGAACCCAGTTTTTGGGGAAAAAAACCGATTTTGGTTAAAATGAAGCCTGTTTGGGGGTAAAAACCTGTTTTGAGGGAAAATGACCACAGTTTGGGTGGGGGAACACAGTTTTGGGGAAAATGAACCCCAGTTTGAGGGGAAAACCCCAATTTTGGGCAAAATGAACCCAGTTTGGGGCAAAACCCCGATTTTAGGGGAAATGAACCCATTTTGGGGGGAAAACCAAGATTTTGGGGATAATGAATCCAGTTTGGGGGAAAACCCCAAATGCAGAGGGGAATAACCCCAGTTTTCGTGGGAAAAACCCTATTTGAGGGAAAACGAACCTAGTTTGGGATGAAAACCCCGATTTTAGGGGAAATGAACGCTGTTTAGTGGGAAAAAACCTGTTTTGAGGAATCGAACCCAGTTTGAGGGAAAAAAAACGATTGGGGGGAAAATGTATCCAGTTTGGGGGAAAATCCCGATTTTAGGGGAAATGACCCCAATTTGGGGCGAAAAATCTGATTTGACCCGAAATGATGTCAGTTTTGGGGAAAAACCCTAATTTAGAGGAAAATAAACCCAGTGTTCGTGGGAAAAACCTGATTTGAGGTAAAATGAACCCTGTTTGGGAGGAAAAACCCTATTTGAGGGAAAATGAACCCAGTTTGGGGGGAAAAAAAGCCCGATTTTGGGAAACATGAACCCAGTATTTGGGGAAAAAAGCCGATTTTGGGAAAATTCAAACCATTTTGGGGGGAAAAACCCGGTTTTGGGCAAAATGAACCCAGTTTGGGGAAAAAAACACTATTTGAGGGAAAATGAACCAATTTGGGATGAAACCTCCGATTTTAGGGAAAATGATCCCTGTTTGGCAGGAAAAAAAGCCCGTTTTTGAGGAAAATGAACCCAATTTTTGGGGAAAAAAAACGATTTTTGGAAAAATCAAACCATTTTTGGGGGAAAAAAAAGATTTTGGGGAAAATGAACCCAGTTTGGTGGGAAAAATCCGGATTATGGGGAAAATGAACCCAGTTTTTGGGGAAAAAACCGATTTTGGTTAAAATGAAGCCTGTTTGGGGGTAAAAACCTGTTTTGAGGGAAAATGACCACAGTTTGGGTGGGGGAACACAGTTTTGGGGAAAATGAACCCCAGTTTGAGGGGAAAATCCCAATTTTGGGGAAAATGAACCCAGTTTTTGGGAAAACCCCGATTTTAGGGGAAATGAACCCATTTTGGGGCGAAAAATCTGATTTGACCCGAAATGATCTCAGTTTTAAAGAAAAAACCTTAATTTAGAGGAAAATAAACCCAGTGTTCGTGGGAAAAACCTGATTTGAGGTAAAATGAACCCTGTTTGGGAGGAAAAACCCTATTTGAGGGAAAATGAACCCAGTTTGGGAGGAAAAAAAGCCCGATTTTGGGAAACATGAACCCAGTATTTGGGGAAAAAAGCCGATTTTGGGAAAAATCAAACCATTTTGGGGGGAAAAAAAAGATTTTGGGGAAAATGAACCCAGTTTGGGGGAAAAACCCGGTTTTGAGCAAAATGTACCCAGTTTGGGGCAAAACCCCGATTTTAGGGGAAATGAACCCATTTTGGGGGGAAAACCAAGATTTTGGGGATAATGAATCCAGTTTGGGGGAAAACCCCAAATGTAGAGGGGAATAACCCCAGTTTTCGTGGGAAAAACCCTATTTGAGGGAAAACGAACCTAGTTTGGGATGAAAACCCCGATTTTAGGGGAAATGAACGCTGTTTAGTGGGAAAAAAACTGTTTTGAGGAATCGAACCCAGTTTGAGGGAAAAAAAACGATTGGGGGGAAAATGAATCCAGTTTGGGGGAAAATCCCGATTTTAGGGGAAATGACCCCAATTTGGGGCGAAAAATCTGATTTGACCCGAAATGATGTCACTTTTGGGGAAAAACCCTAATTTAGAGGAAAATAAACCCAGTGTTCGTGGGAAAAACCTGATTTGAGGTAAAATGAACCCTGTTTGGGAGGAAAAACCCTATTTGAGGGAAAATGAACCCAGTTTGGGGGGAAAAAAAGCCCGATTTTGGGAAACATGAACCCAGTATTTGGGGAAAAAAGCCGATTTTGGGAAAATTCAAACCATTTTGGGGGGAAAAACCCGGTTTTGGGCAAAATGAACCCAGTTTGGGGAAAAAAACACTATTTGAGGGAAAATGAACCAATTTGGGATGAAACCTCCGATTTTAGGGAAAATGATCCCTGTTTGGCGGGAAAAAAAGCCCGTTTTTGAGGAAAATGAACCCAATTTTTGGGGAAAAAAAACGATTTTTGGAAAAATCAAACCATTTTTTGGGGAAAAAAAAGATTTTGGGGAAAATGAACCCAGTTTGGTGGGAAAAATCCGGATTATGGGGAAAATGAACCCAGTTTTTGGGGAAAAAAACGATTTTGGTTAAAATGAAGCCTGTTTGGGGGTAAAAACCTGTTTTGAGGGAAAATGACCACAGTTTGGGTGGGGGAACACAGTTTTGGGGAAAATGAACCCCAGTTTGAGGGGAAAATCCCAATTTTGGGGAAAATGAACCCAGTTTGGGGGAAAACCCCGATTTTAGGGGAAATGAACCCATTTTGGGGGAAAACCCCAAATGCAGAGGGCAATAACCCCAGTTTTCGTGGGAAAAACCCTATTTGAGGGAAAATGAACCCAGTTTGGGATGAAAACCCCGATTTTAGGGGAAATGAACGCTGTTTAGTGGGAAAAACCCTGTTTTGAGGAATCGAACCCAGTTTGAGGGAAAAAAAACGATTGGGGGGAAAATGAATCCAGTTTGGGGGAAAATCCCGATTTTAGGGGAAATGAACCCAATTTGGGGCGAAAAATCTGATTTGACCCGAAATGATCTCAGTTTTGAAGAAAAAACCTTAATTTAGAGGAAAATAAACCCAGTGTTCGTGGGAAAAACCTGATTTGAGGTAAAATGAACCCTGTTTGGGAGGAAAAACCCTATTTGAGGGAAAATGAACCCAGTTTGGGAGGAAAAAAAGCCCGATTTTGGGAAACATGAACCCAGTATTTGGGGAAAAAAGCCGATTTTGGGAAAAATCAAACCATTTTGGGGGGAAAAAAAAGATTTTGGGGAAAATGAACCCAGTTTGGGGGAAAAACCCGGTTTTGGGCAAAATGAACCCAGTTTGGGGAAAAAAACACTATTTGAGGGAAAATGAACCCAGTTTGGGATGAAAACTCCGATTTTAGGGAAAATGAACCCAGTTTGGCGGGAAAAAAAGCCCGATTTTGAGGAAAATGAACCAAATTTTTGGGGAAAAAAAAACGATTTTGGGAAAAATCAAACCATTTTGGGGGGAAAAAATAGATTTTGGGGAAAATGAACCCAGTTTGGTGGGAAAAATCCGGATTATGGGGAAAATGAACCCAGTTTTTGGGGAAAAAAACCGATTTTGGTTAAAATGAAGCCTGTTTGGGGGTAAAAACCTGTTTTGAGGGAAAATGACCACAGTTTGGGTGGGGGAACACAGTTTTGGGGAAAATGAACCCCAGTTTGAGGGGAAAACCCCAATTTTGGGCAAAATGAACCCAGTTTGGGGCAAAACCCCGATTTTAGGGGAAATGAACCCAGTTTGGGGGGAAAACCAAGATTTTGGGGATAATGAATCCAGTTTGGGGGAAAACCCCAAATGCAGAGGGGAATAACCCCAGTTTTCGTGGGAAAAACCCTATTTGAGGGAAAACGAACC
Source organism: Tapera naevia (assembly GCA_033556795.1). Classification (NCBI taxonomy): domain Eukaryota; kingdom Metazoa; phylum Chordata; class Aves; order Cuculiformes; family Neomorphidae; genus Tapera; species Tapera naevia. Next base: position 31,792 of record JAUMJJ010000682.1, on the reverse strand, counting down.
TAGTTTGGGATGAAAACCCCGATTTTAGGGGAAATGAACGCTGTTTAGTGGGAAAAAACCTGTTTTGAGGAATCGAACCCAGTTTGAGGGAAAAAAAAACGATTGGGGGGAAAATGAATCCAGTTTGGGGGAAAATCCCGATTTTAGGGGAAATGAACCCAATTTGGGGCGAAAAATCTGATTTGACCCGAAATGATGTCAGTTTTGGGGAAAAACCCTAATTTAGAGGAAAATAAACCCAGTGTTCGTGGGAAAAACCTGATTTGAGGTAAAATGAACCCTGTTTGGGAGGAAAAACCCTATTTGAGGGAAAATGAACCCAGTTTGGGGGGAAAAAAAGCCCGATTTTGGGAAACATGAACCCAGTATTTGGGGAAAAAAGCCGATTTTAGGAAAATTCAAACCATTTTGGGGGGAAAAACCCGGTTTTGGGCAAAATGAACCCAGTTTGGGGAAAAAAACACTATTTGAGGGAAAATGAACCAATTTGGGATGAAACCTCCGATTTTAGGGAAAATGAACCCAGTTTGGCGGGAAAAAAAGCCCGTTTTTGAGGAAAATGAACCCAATTTTTGGGGAAAAAAAACGATTTTTGGAAAAATCAAACCATTTTTGGGGGAAAAAAAAGATTTTGGGGAAAATGAACCCAGTTTGGTGGGAAAAATCCGGATTATGGGGAAAATGAACCCAGTTTTTGGGGAAAAAAACGATTTTGGTTAAAATGAAGCCTGTTTGGGGGTAAAAACCTGTTTTGAGGGAAAATGACCACAGTTTGGGTGGGGGAACACAGTTTTGGGGAAAATGAACCCCAGTTTGAGGGGAAAATCCCAATTTTGGGGAAAATGAACCCAGTTTGGGGGAAAACCCCGATTTTAGGGGAAATGAACCCAGTTTGGGGGAAAACCCCAAATGCAGAGGGCAATAACCCCAGTTTTCGTGGGAAAAACCCTATTTGAGGGAAAATGAACCCAGTTTGGGATGAAAACCCCGATTTTAGGGGAAATGAACGCTGTTTAGTGGGAAAAACCCTGTTTTGAGGAATCGAACCCAGTTTGAGGGAAAAAAAACGATTGGGGGGAAAATGAATCCAGTTTGGGGGAAAATCCCGATTTTAGGGGAAATGAACCCAATTTGGGGCGAAAAATCTGATTTGACCCGAAATGATCTCAGTTTTGGGGAAAAACCCTAATTTAGAGGAAAATAAACCCAGTGTTCGTGGGAAAAACCTGATTTGAGGTAAAATGAACCCTGTTTGAGAGGAAAAACCCTATTTGAGGGAAAATGAACCCAGTTTGGGAGGAAAAAAAGCCCGATTTTGGGAAACATGAACCCAGTATTTGGGGAAAAAAGCCGATTTTGGGAAAAATCAAACCATTTTGGAGGGAAAAAAAAGATTTTGGGGAAAATGAACCCAGTTTGGGGGAAAAACCCGGTTTTGGGCAAAATGTACCCAGTTTGGGGAAAAAAACACTATTTGAGGGAAAATGAACCCAGTTTGGGATGAAAACTCCGATTTTAGGGAAAATGAACCCAGTTTGGCGGGAAAAAAAGCCCGATTTTGAGGAAAATGAACCAAATTTTTGGGGAAAAAAAAACGATTTTGGGAAAAATCAAACCATTTTGGGGGGGAAAAATAGATTTTGGGGAAAATGAACCCAGTTTGGTGGGAAAAATCCGGATTATGGGGAAAATGAACCCAGTTTTTGGGGAAAAAAACCGATTTTGGTTAAAATGAAGCCTGTTTGGGGGTAAAAACCTGTTTTGAGGGAAAATGACCACAGTTTGGGTGGGGGAACACAGTTTTGGGGAAAATGAACCCCAGTTTGAGGGGAAAACCCCAATTTTGGGCAAAATGAACCCAGTTTGGGGCAAAACCCCGATTTTAGGGGAAATGAACCCAGTTTGGGGGGAAAACCAAGATTTTGGGGATAATGAATCCAGTTTGGGGGAAAACCCCAAATGCAGAGGGGAATAACCCCAGTTTTCGTGGGAAAAATCCTATTTGAGGGAAAACGAACCTAGTTTGGGATGAAAACCCCGATTTTAGGGGAAATGAACGCTGTTTAGTGGGAAAAACCCTGTTTTGAGGAATCGAACCCAGTTTGAGGGAAAAAAAATGACTGGGGGGAAAATGAATCCAGTTTGGGGGAAAATCCCGATTTTAGGGGAAATGAACCCAATTTGGGGCGAAAAATCTGATTTGACCCGAAATGATCTCAGTTTTGGGGAAAAACCCTAATTTAGAGGAAAATAAACCCAGTGTTCGTGGGAAAAACCTGATTTGAGGTAAAATGAACCCTGTTTGGGAGGAAAAACCCTATTTGAGGGAAAATGAACCCAGTTTGGGGGGAAAAAAAGCCCGATTTTGGGAAACATGAACCCAGTATTTGGGGAAAAAGGCCGATTTTAGGAAAATTCAAACCATTTTGGGGGGAAAAACCCGGTTTTGGGCAAAATGAACCCAGTTTGGGGAAAAAAACACTATTTGAGGGAAAATGAACCAATTTGGGATGAAACCTCCGATTTTAGGGAAAATGAACCCAGTTTGGCGGGAAAAAAAGCCCGTTTTTGAGGAAAATGAACCCAATTTTTGGGGAAAAAAAACGATTTTTGGAAAAATCAAACCATTTTTGGGGGAAAAAAAAGATTTTGGGGAAAATGAACCCAGTTTGGTGGGAAAAATCCGGATTATGGGGAAAATGAACCCAGTTTTTGGGGAAAAAAACGATTTTGGTTAAAATGAAGCCTGTTTGGGGGTAAAAACCTGTTTTGAGGGAAAATGACCACAGTTTGGGTGGGGGAACACAGTTTTGGGGAAAATGAACCCCAGTTTGAGGGGAAAATCCCAATTTTGGGGAAAATGAACCCAGTTTTTGGGAAAACCCCGATTTTAGGGGAAATTAACCCATTTTGGGGGAAAACCCCAAATGCAGAGGGCAATAACCCCAGTTTTCGTGGGAAAAAAACTATTTGAGGGAAAATGAACCCAGTTTGGGATGAAAACCCCGATTTTAGGGGAAATGAACGCTGTTTAGTGGGAAAAACCCTGTTTTGAGGAATCGAACCCAGTTTGAGGGAAAAAAAACGATTGGGGGGAAAATGAATCCAGTTTGGGGGAAAATCCCGATTTTAGGGGAAATGAACCCAATTTGGGGCGAAAAATCTGATTTGACCCGAAATGATGTCAGTTTTGGGGAAAAACCCTAATTTAGAGGAAAATAAACCCAGTGTTCGTGGGAAAAACCTGATTTGAGGTAAAATGAACCCTGTTTGGGAGGAAAAACCCTATTTGAGGGAAAATGAACCCAGTTTGGGGGGAAAAAAAGCCCGATTTTGGGAAACATGAACCCAGTATTTGGGGAAAAAAGCCGATTTTAGGAAAATTCAAACCATTTTGGGGGGAAAAACCCGGTTTTGGGCAAAATGAACCCAGTTTGGGGAAAAAAACACTATTTGAGGGAAAATGAACCAATTTGGGATGAAACCTCCGATTTTAGGGAAAATGAACCCAGTTTGGCGGGAAAAAAAGCCCGTTTTTGAGGAAAATGAACCCAATTTTTGGGGAAAAAAAACGATTTTTGGAAAAATCAAACCATTTTTGGGGGAAAAAAAAGATTTTGGGGAAAATGAACCCAGTTTGGTGGGAAAAATCCGGATTATGGGGAAAATGAACCCAGTTTTTGGGGAAAAAAACGATTTTGGTTAAAATGAAGCCTGTTTGGGGGTAAAAACCTGTTTTGAGGGAAAATGACCACAGTTTGGGTGGGGGAACACAGTTTTGGGGAAAATGAACCCCAGTTTGAGGGGAAAATCCCAATTTTGGGGAAAATGAACCCAGTTTGGGGGAAAACCCCGATTTTAGGGGAAATGAACCCATTTTGGGGGAAAACCCCAAATGCAGAGGGCAATAACCCCAGTTTTCGTGGGAAAAACCCTATTTGAGGGAAAATGAACCCAGTTTGGGATGAAAACCCCGATTTTAGGGGAAATGAACGCTGTTTAGTGGGAAAAACCCTGTTTTGAGGAATCGAACCCAGTTTGAGGGAAAAAAAACGATTGGGGGGAAAATGAATCCAGTTTGGGGGAAAATCCCGATTTTAGGGGAAATGAACCCAATTTGGGGCGAAAAATCTGATTTGACCCGAAATGATCTCAGTTTTGGGGAAAAACCCTAATTTAGAGGAAAATAAACCCAGTGTTCGTGGGAAAAACCTGATTTGAGGTAAAATGAACCCTGTTTGAGAGGAAAAACCCTATTTGAGGGAAAATGAACCCAGTTTGGGAGGAAAAAAAGCCCGATTTTGGGAAACATGAACCCAGTATTTGGGGAAAAAAGCCGATTTTGGGAAAAATCAAACCATTTTGGAGGGAAAAAAAAGATTTTGGGGAAAATGAACCCAGTTTGGGGGAAAAACCCGGTTTTGGGCAAAATGTACCCAGTTTGGGGAAAAAAACACTATTTGAGGGAAAATGAACCCAGTTTGGGATGAAAACTCCGATTTTAGGGAAAATGAACCCAGTTTGGCGGGAAAAAAAGCCCGATTTTGAGGAAAATGAACCAAATTTTTGGGGAAAAAAAAACGATTTTGGGAAAAATCAAACCATTTTGGGGGGGAAAAATAGATTTTGGGGAAAATGAACCCAGTTTGGTGGGAAAAATCCGGATTATGGGGAAAATGAACCCAGTTTTTGGGGAAAAAAACCGATTTTGGTTAAAATGAAGCCTGTTTGGGGGTAAAAACCTGTTTTGAGGGAAAATGACCACAGTTTGGGTGGGGGAACACAGTTTTGGGGAAAATGAACCCCAGTTTGAGGGGAAAACCCCAATTTTGGGCAAAATGAACCCAGTTTGGGGCAAAACCCCGATTTTAGGGGAAATGAACCCAGTTTGGGGGGAAAACCAAGATTTTGGGGATAATGAATCCAGTTTGGGGGAAAACCCCAAATGCAGAGGGGAATAACCCCAGTTTTCGTGGGAAAAATCCTATTTGAGGGAAAACGAACCTAGTTTGGGATGAAAACCCCGATTTTAGGGGAAATGAACGCTGTTTAGTGGGAAAAACCCTGTTTTGAGGAATCGAACCCAGTTTGAGGGAAAAAAAATGACTGGGGGGAAAATGAATCCAGTTTGGGGGAAAATCCCGATTTTAGGGGAAATGAACCCAATTTGGGGCGAAAAATCTGATTTGACCCGAAATGATCTCAGTTTTGGGGAAAAACCCTAATTTAGAGGAAAATAAACCCAGTGTTCGTGGGAAAAACCTGATTTGAGGTAAAATGAACCCTGTTTGGGAGGAAAAACCCTATTTGAGGGAAAATGAACCCAGTTTGGGGGGAAAAAAAGCCCGATTTTGGGAAACATGAACCCAGTATTTGGGGAAAAAGGCCGATTTTAGGAAAATTCAAACCATTTTGGGGGGAAAAACCCGGTTTTGGGCAAAATGAACCCAGTTTGGGGAAAAAAACACTATTTGAGGGAAAATGAACCAATTTGGGATGAAACCTCCGATTTTAGGGAAAATGAACCCAGTTTGGCGGGAAAAAAAGCCCGTTTTTGAGGAAAATGAACCCAATTTTTGGGGAAAAAAAACGATTTTTGGAAAAATCAAACCATTTTTGGGGGAAAAAAAAGATTTTGGGGAAAATGAACCCAGTTTGGTGGGAAAAATCCGGATTATGGGGAAAATGAACCCAGTTTTTGGGGAAAAAAACGATTTTGGTTAAAATGAAGCCTGTTTGGGGGTAAAAACCTGTTTTGAGGGAAAATGACCACAGTTTGGGTGGGGGAACACAGTTTTGGGGAAAATGAACCCCAGTTTGAGGGGAAAATCCCAATTTTGGGGAAAATGAACCCAGTTTTTGGGAAAACCCCGATTTTAGGGGAAATTAACCCATTTTGGGGGAAAACCCCAAATGCAGAGGGCAATAACCCCAGTTTTCGTGGGAAAAAAACTATTTGAGGGAAAATGAACCCAGTTTGGGATGAAAACCCCGATTTTAGGGGAAATGAACGCTGTTTAGTGGGAAAAACCCTGTTTTGAGGAATCGAACCCAGTTTGAGGGAAAAAAAACGATTGGGGGGAAAATGAATCCAGTTTGGGGGAAAATCCCGATTTTAGGGGAAATGAACCCAATTTGGGGCGAAAAATCTGATTTGACCCGAAATGATCTCAGTTTTGGGGAAAAACCCTAATTTAGAGGAAAATAAACCCAGTGTTCGTGGAAAAACCTGATTTGAGGTAAAATGAACCCTGTTTGAGAGGAAAAACCCTATTTGAGGGAAAATGAACCCAGTTTGGGAGGAAAAAAAGCCCGATTTTGGGAAACATGAACCCAGTATTTGGGGAAAAAAGCCGATTTTGGGAAAAATCAAACCATTTTGGAGGGAAAAAAAAGATTTTGGGGAAAATGAACCCAGTTTGGGGGAAAAACCCGGTTTTGGGCAAAATGTACCCAGTTTGGGGAAAAAAACACTATTTGAGGGAAAATGAACCCAGTTTGGGATGAAAACTCCGATTTTAGGGAAAATGAACCCAGTTTGGCGGGAAAAAAAGCCCGATTTTGAGGAAAATGAACCAAATTTTTGGGGAAAAAAAAACGATTTTGGGAAAAATCAAACCATTTTGGGGGGGAAAAATAGATTTTGGGGAAAATGAACCCAGTTTGGTGGGAAAAATCCGGATTATGGGGAAAATGAACCCAGTTTTTGGGGAAAAAAAGCGATTTTGGTTAAAATGAAGCCTGTTTGGGGGTAAAAACCTGTTTTGAGGGAAAATGACCACAGTTTGGGTGGGGGAACACAGTTTTGGGGAAAATGAACCCCAGTTTGAGGGGAAAACCCCAATTTTGGGCAAAATGAACCCAGTTTGGGGCAAAACCCCGATTTTAGGGGAAATGAACCCAGTTTGGGGGGAAAACCAAGATTTTGGGGATAATGAATCCAGTTTGGGGGAAAACCCCAAATGCAGAGGGGAATAACCCCAGTTTTCGTGGGAAAAACCCTATTTGAGGGAAAACGAACCTAGTTTGGGATGAAAACCCCGATTTTAGGGGAAATGAACGCTGTTTAGTGGGAAAAACCCTGTTTTGAGGAATCGAACCCAGTTTGAGGGAAAAAAAATGACTGGGGGGAAAATGAATCCAGTTTGGGGGAAAATCCCGATTTTAGGGGAAATGAACCCAATTTGGGGCGAAAAATCTGATTTGACCCGAAATGATCTCAGTTTTGGGGAAAAACCCTAATTTAGAGGAAAATAAACCCAGTGTTCGTGGGAAAAACCTGATTTGAGGTAAAATGAACCCTGTTTGGGAGGAAAAACCCTATTTGAGGGAAAATGAACCCAGTTTGGGGGGAAAAAAAGCCCGATTTTGGGAAACATGAACCCAGTATTTGGGGAAAAAGGCCGATTTTAGGAAAATTCAAACCATTTTGGGGGGAAAAACCCGGTTTTGGGCAAAATGAACCCAGTTTGGGGAAAAAAACACTATTTGAGGGAAAATGAACCAATTTGGGATGAAACCTCCGATTTTAGGGAAAATGAACCCAGTTTGGCGGGAAAAAAAGCCCGTTTTTGAGGAAAATGAACCCAATTTTTGGGGAAAAAAAACGATTTTTGGAAAAATCAAACCATTTTTGGGGGAAAAAAAAGATTTTGGGGAAAATGAACCCAGTTTGGTGGGAAAAATCCGGATTATGGGGAAAATGAACCCAGTTTTTGGGGAAAAAAACGATTTTGGTTAAAATGAAGCCTGTTTGGGGGTAAAAACCTGTTTTGAGGGAAAATGACCACAGTTTGGGTGGGGGAACACAGTTTTGGGGAAAATGAACCCCAGTTTGAGGGGAAAATCCCAATTTTGGGGAAAATGAACCCAGTTTTTGGGAAAACCCCGATTTTAGGGGAAATTAACCCATTTTGGGGGAAAACCCCAAATGCAGAGGGCAATAACCCCAGTTTTCGTGGGAAAAAAACTATTTGAGGGAAAATGAACCCAGTTTGGGATGAAAACCCCGATTTTAGGGGAAATGAACGCTGTTTAGTGGGAAAAACCCTGTTTTGAGGAATCGAACCCAGTTTGAGGGAAAAAAAACGATTGGGGGGAAAATGAATCCAGTTTGGGGGAAAATCCCGATTTTAGGGGAAATGAACCCAATTTGGGGCGAAAAATCTGATTTGACCCGAAATGATCTCAGTTTTGGGGAAAACCCCTAATTTAGAGGAAAATAAACCCAGTGTTCGTGGGAAAAACCTGATTTGAGGTAAAATGAACCCTGTTTGAGAGGAAAAACCCTATTTGAGGGAAAATGAACCCAGTTTGGGAGGAAAAAAAGCCCGATTTTGGGAAACATGAACCCAGTATTTGGGGAAAAAAGCCGATTTTGGGAAAAATCAAACCATTTTGGGGGGAAAAAAAAGATTTTGGGGAAAATGAACCCAGTTTGGGGGAAAAACCCGGTTTTGGGCAAAATGTACCCAGTTTGGGGAAAAAAACACTATTTGAGGAAAAATGAACCCAGTTTGGGATGAAAACTCCGATTTTAGGGAAAATGAACCCAGTTTGGCGGGAAAAAAAGCCCGATTTTGAGGAAAATGAACCAAATTTTTTGGGAAAAAAAAAGATTTTGGGAAAAATCAAACCATTTTGGGGGGAAAAAATAGATTTTGGGGAAAATGAACCCAGTTTGGTGGGAAAAATCCGGATTATGGGGAAAATGAACCCAGTTTTTGGGGAAAAAAAACGATTTTGGTAAAAATGAAGCCTGTTTGGGGGTAAAAACCTGTTTTGAGGGAAAATGACCACAGTTTGGGTGGGGGAACACAGTTTTGGGGAAAATGAACCCCAGTTTGAGGGGAAAACCCCAATTTTGGGCAAAATGAACCCAGTTTGGGGCAAAACCCCGATTTTAGGGGAAATGAACCCAGTTTGGGGGGAAAACCAAGATTTTGGGGATAATGAATCCAGTTTGGGGGAAAACCCCAAATGCAGAGGGGAATAACCCCAGTTTTCGTGGGAAAAACCCTATTTGAGGGAAAACGAACCTAGTTTGGGATGAAAACCCCGATTTTAGGGGAAATGAACGCTGTTTAGTGAGAAAAAACCTGTTTTGAGGAATCGAACCCAGTTTGAGGGAAAAAAAACGATTGGGGGGAAAATGAATCCAGTTTGGGGGAAAATCCCGATTTTAGGGGAAATGAACCCAATTTGGGGCGAAAAATCTGATTTGACCCGAAATGATCTCAGTTTTGGGGAAAAACCCTAATTTAGAGGAAAATAAACCCAGTGTTCGTGGGAAAAACCTGATTTGAGGTAAAATGAACCCTGTTTGAGAGGAAAAACCCTATTTGAGGGAAAATGAACCCAGTTTGGGAGGAAAAAAAGCCCGATTTTGGGAAACATGAACCCAGTATTTGGGGAAAAAAGCCGATTTTGGGAAAAATCAAACCATTTTGGAGGGAAAAAAAAGATTTTGGGGAAAATGAACCCAGTTTGGGGGAAAAACCCGGTTTTGGGCAAAATGTACCCAGTTTGGGGAAAAAAACACTATTTGAGGGAAAATGAACCCAGTTTGGGATGAAAACTCCGATTTTAGGGAAAATGAACCCAGTTTGGCGGGAAAAAAAGCCCGATTTTGAGGAAAATGAACCAAATTTTTGGGGAAAAAAAAACGATTTTGGGAAAAATCAAACCATTTTGGGGGGGAAAAATAGATTTTGGGGAAAATGAACCCAGTTTGGTGGGAAAAATCCGGATTATGGGGAAAATGAACCCAGTTTTTGGGGAAAAAAACCGATTTTGGTTAAAATGAAGCCTGTTTGGGGGTAAAAACCTGTTTTGAGGGAAAATGACCACAGTTTGGGTGGGGGAACACAGTTTTGGGGAAAATGAACCCCAGTTTGAGGGGAAAACCCCAATTTTGGGCAAAATGAACCCAGTTTGGGGCAAAACCCCGATTTTAGGGGAAATGAACCCAGTTTGGGGGGAAAACCAAGATTTTGGGGATAATGAATCCAGTTTGGGGGAAAACCCCAAATGCAGAGGGGAATAACCCCAGTTTTCGTGGGAAAAATCCTATTTGAGGGAAAACGAACCTAGTTTGGGATGAAAACCCCGATTTTAGGGGAAATGAACGCTGTTTAGTGGGAAAAACCCTGTTTTGAGGAATCGAACCCAGTTTGAGGGAAAAAAAATGACTGGGGGGAAAATGAATCCAGTTTGGGGGAAAATCCCGATTTTAGGGGAAATGAACCCAATTTGGGGCGAAAAATCTGATTTGACCCGAAATGATCTCAGTTTTGGGGAAAAACCCTAATTTAGAGGAAAATAAACCCAGTGTTCGTGGGAAAAACCTGATTTGAGGTAAAATGAACCCTGTTTGGGAGGAAAAACCCTATTTGAGGGAAAATGAACCCAGTTTGGGGGGAAAAAAAGCCCGATTTTGGGAAACATGAACCCAGTATTTGGGGAAAAAGGCCGATTTTAGGAAAATTCAAACCATTTTGGGGGGAAAAACCCGGTTTTGGGCAAAATGAACCCAGTTTGGGGAAAAAAACACTATTTGAGGGAAAATGAACCAATTTGGGATGAAACCTCCGATTTTAGGGAAAATGAACCCAGTTTGGCGGGAAAAAAAGCCCGTTTTTGAGGAAAATGAACCCAATTTTTGGGGAAAAAAAACGATTTTTGGAAAAATCAAACCATTTTTGGGGGAAAAAAAAGATTTTGGGGAAAATGAACCCAGTTTGGTGGGAAAAATCCGGATTATGGGGAAAATGAACCCAGTTTTTGGGGAAAAAAACGATTTTGGTTAAAATGAAGCCTGTTTGGGGGTAAAAACCTGTTTTGAGGGAAAATGACCACAGTTTGGGTGGGGGAACACAGTTTTGGGGAAAATGAACCCCAGTTTGAGGGGAAAATCCCAATTTTGGGGAAAATGAACCCAGTTTTTGGGAAAACCCCGATTTTAGGGGAAATTAACCCATTTTGGGGGAAAACCCCAAATGCAGAGGGCAATAACCCCAGTTTTCGTGGGAAAAAAACTATTTGAGGGAAAATGAACCCAGTTTGGGATGAAAACCCCGATTTTAGGGGAAATGAACGCTGTTTAGTGGGAAAAACCCTGTTTTGAGGAATCGAACCCAGTTTGAGGGAAAAAAAACGATTGGGGGGAAAATGAATCCAGTTTGGGGGAAAATCCCGATTTTAGGGGAAATGAACCCAATTTGGGGCGAAAAATCTGATTTGACCCGAAATGATCTCAGTTTTGGGGAAAAACCCTAATTTAGAGGAAAATAAACCCAGTGTTCGTGGGAAAAACCTGATTTGAGGTAAAATGAACCCTGTTTGAGAGGAAAAACCCTATTTGAGGGAAAATGAACCCAGTTTGGGAGGAAAAAAAGCCCGATTTTGGGAAACATGAACCCAGTATTTGGGGAAAAAAGCCGATTTTGGGAAAAATCAAACCATTTTGGAGGGAAAAAAAAGATTTTGGGGAAAATGAACCCAGTTTGGGGGAAAAACCCGGTTTTGGGCAAAATGTACCCAGTTTGGGGAAAAAAACACTATTTGAGGGAAAATGAACCCAGTTTGGGATGAAAACTCCGATTTTAGGGAAAATGAACCCAGTTTGGCGGGAAAAAAAGCCCGATTTTGAGGAAAATGAACCAAATTTTTGGGGAAAAAAAAACGATTTTGGGAAAAATCAAACCATTTTGGGGGGGAAAAATAGATTTTGGGGAAAATGAACCCAGTTTGGTGGGAAAAATCCGGATTATGGGGAAAATGAACCCAGTTTTTGGGGAAAAAAAGCGATTTTGGTTAAAATGAAGCCTGTTTGGGGGTAAAAACCTGTTTTGAGGGAAAATGACCACAGTTTGGGTGGGGGAACACAGTTTTGGGGAAAATGAACCCCAGTTTGAGGGGAAAACCCCAATTTTGGGCAAAATGAACCCAGTTTGGGGCAAAACCCCGATTTTAGGGGAAATGAACCCAGTTTGGGGGGAAAACCAAGATTTTGGGGATAATGAATCCAGTTTGGGGGAAAACCCCAAATGCAGAGGGGAATAACCCCAGTTTTCGTGGGAAAAACCCTATTTGAGGGAAAACGAACCTAGTTTGGGATGAAAACCCCGATTTTAGGGGAAATGAACGCTGTTTAGTGGGAAAAACCCTGTTTTGAGGAATCGAACCCAGTTTGAGGGAAAAAAAATGACTGGGGGGAAAATGAATCCAGTTTGGGGGAAAATCCCGATTTTAGGGGAAATGAACCCAATTTGGGGCGAAAAATCTGATTTGACCCGAAATGATCTCAGTTTTGGGGAAAAACCCTAATTTAGAGGAAAATAAACCCAGTGTTCGTGGGAAAAACCTGATTTGAGGTAAAATGAACCCTGTTTGGGAGGAAAAACCCTATTTGAGGGAAAATGAACCCAGTTTGGGGGGAAAAAAAGCCCGATTTTGGGAAACATGAACCCAGTATTTGGGGAAAAAGGCCGATTTTAGGAAAATTCAAACCATTTTGGGGGGAAAAACCCGGTTTTGGGCAAAATGAACCCAGTTTGGGGAAAAAAACACTATTTGAGGGAAAATGAACCAATTTGGGATGAAACCTCCGATTTTAGGGAAAATGAACCCAGTTTGGCGGGAAAAAAAGCCCGTTTTTGAGGAAAATGAACCCAATTTTTGGGGAAAAAAAACGATTTTTGGAAAAATCAAACCATTTTTGGGGGAAAAAAAAGATTTTGGGGAAAATGAACCCAGTTTGGTGGGAAAAATCCGGATTATGGGGAAAATGAACCCAGTTTTTGGGGAAAAAAACGATTTTGGTTAAAATGAAGCCTGTTTGGGGGTAAAAACCTGTTTTGAGGGAAAATGACCACAGTTTGGGTGGGGGAACACAGTTTTGGGGAAAATGAACCCCAGTTTGAGGGGAAAATCCCAATTTTGGGGAAAATGAACCCAGTTTTTGGGAAAACCCCGATTTTAGGGGAAATTAACCCATTTTGGGGGAAAACCCCAAATGCAGAGGGCAATAACCCCAGTTTTCGTGGGAAAAAAACTATTTGAGGGAAAATGAACCCAGTTTGGGATGAAAACCCCGATTTTAGGGGAAATGAACGCTGTTTAGTGGGAAAAACCCTGTTTTGAGGAATCGAACCCAGTTTGAGGGAAAAAAAACGATTGGGGGGAAAATGAATCCAGTTTGGGGGAAAATCCCGATTTTAGGGGAAATGAACCCAATTTGGGGCGAAAAATCTGATTTGACCCGAAATGATCTCAGTTTTGGGGAAAACCCCTAATTTAGAGGAAAATAAACCCAGTGTTCGTGGGAAAAACCTGATTTGAGGTAAAATGAACCCTGTTTGAGAGGAAAAACCCTATTTGAGGGAAAATGAACCCAGTTTGGGAGGAAAAAAAGCCCGATTTTGGGAAACATGAACCCAGTATTTGGGGAAAAAAGCCGATTTTGGGAAAAATCAAACCATTTTGGGGGGAAAAAAAAGATTTTGGGGAAAATGAACCCAGTTTGGGGGAAAAACCCGGTTTTGGGCAAAATGTACCCAGTTTGGGGAAAAAAACACTATTTGAGGAAAAATGAACCCAGTTTGGGATGAAAACTCCGATTTTAGGGAAAATGAACCCAGTTTGGCGGGAAAAAAAGCCCGATTTTGAGGAAAATGAACCAAATTTTTTGGGAAAAAAAAAGATTTTGGGAAAAATCAAACCATTTTGGGGGGAAAAAATAGATTTTGGGGAAAATGAACCCAGTTTGGTGGGAAAAATCCGGATTATGGGGAAAATGAACCCAGTTTTTGGGGAAAAAAAACGATTTTGGTAAAAATGAAGCCTGTTTGGGGGTAAAAACCTGTTTTGAGGGAAAATGACCACAGTTTGGGTGGGGGAACACAGTTTTGGGGAAAATGAACCCCAGTTTGAGGGGAAAACCCCAATTTTGGGCAAAATGAACCCAGTTTGGGGCAAAACCCCGATTTTAGGGGAAATGAACCCAGTTTGGGGGGAAAACCAAGATTTTGGGGATAATGAATCCAGTTTGGGGGAAAACCCCAAATGCAGAGGGGAATAACCCCAGTTTTCGTGGGAAAAACCCTATTTGAGGGAAAACGAACCTAGTTTGGGATGAAAACCCCGATTTTAGGGGAAATGAACGCTGTTTAGTGAGAAAAAACCTGTTTTGAGGAATCGAACCCAGTTTGAGGGAAAAAAAACGATTGGGGGGAAAATGAATCCAGTTTGGGGGAAAATCCCGATTTTAGGGGAAATGAACCCAATTTGGGGCGAAAAATCTGATTTGACCCGAAATGATCTCAGTTTTGGGGAAAAACCCTAATTTAGAGGAAAATAAACCCAGTGTTCGTGGGAAAAACCTGATTTGAGGTAAAATGAACCCTGTTTGGGAGGAAAAACCCTATTTGAGGGAAAATGAACCCAGTTTGGGGGGAAAAAAAGCCCGATTTTGGGAAACATGAACCCAGTATTTGGGGAAAAAAGCTGATTTTAGGAAAATTCAAACCATTTTGGGGGGAAAAACCCGGTTTTGGGCAAAATGAACCCAGTTTGGGGAAAAAAACACTATTTGAGGGAAAATGAACCAATTTGGGATGAAACCTCCGATTTTAGGGAAAATGAACCCAGTTTGGCGGGAAAAAAAGCCCGTTTTTGAGGAAAATGAACCCAATTTTTGGGGAAAAAAACCGATTTTTGGAAAAATCAAACCATTTTTGGAGGAAAAAAAAGATTTTGGGGAAAATGAACCCAGTTTGGTGGGAAAAATCCGGATTATGGGGAAAATGAACCCAGTTTTTGGGGAAAAAAACGATTTTGGTTAAAATGAAGCCTGTTTGGGGGTAAAAACCTGTTTTGAGGGAAAATGACCACAGTTTGGGTGGGGGAACACAGTTTTGGGGAAAATGAACCCCAGTTTGAGGGGAAAACCCCAATTTTGGGCAAAATGAACCCAGTTTGGGGCAAAACCCCGATTTTAGGGGAAATGAACCCAGTTTGGGGGGAAAACCAAGATTTTGGGGATAATGAATCCAGTTTGGGGGAAAACCCCAAATGCAGAGGGGAATAACCCCAGTTTTCGTGGGAAAAACCCTATTTGAGGGAAAACGAACCTAGTTTGGGATGAAAACCCCGATTTTAGGGGAAATGAACGCTATTTAGTGGGAAAAACCCTGTTTTGAGGAATCGAACCCAGTTTGAGGGAAAAAAAATGACTGGGGGGAAAATGAATCCAGTTTGGGGGAAAATCCCGATTTTAGGGGAAATGAACCCAATTTGGGGCGAAAAATCTGATTTGACCCGAAATGATCTCAGTTTTGGGGAAAAACCCTAATTTAGAGGAAAATAAACCCAGTGTTCGTGGGAAAAACCTGATTTGAGGTAAAATGAACCCTGTTTGGGAGGAAAAACCCTATTTGAGGGAAAATGAACCCAGTTTGGGGGGAAAAAAAGCCCGATTTTGGGAAACATGAACCCAGTATTTGGGGAAAAAGGCCGATTTTAGGAAAATTCAAACCATTTTGGGGGGAAAAACCCGGTTTTGGGCAAAATGAACCCAGTTTGGGGAAAAAAACACTATTTGAGGGAAAATGAACCAATTTGGGATGAAACCTCCGATTTTAGGGAAAATGAACCCAGTTTGGCGGGAAAAAAAGCCCGTTTTTGAGGAAAATGAACCCAATTTTTGGGGAAAAAAACGATTTTTGGAAAAATCAAACCATTTTTGGGGGAAAAAAAAGATTTTGGGGAAAATGAACCCAGTTTGGTGGGAAAAATCCGGATTATGGGGAAAATGAACCCAGTTTTTGGGGAAAAAAACGATTTTGGTTAAAATGAAGCCTGTTTGGGGGTAAAAACCTGTTTTGAGGGAAAATTACCACAGTTTGGGTGGGGGAACACAGTTTTGGGGAAAATGAACCCCAGTTTGAGGGGAAAATCCCAATTTTGGGGAAAATGAACCCAGTTTTTGGGAAAACCCCGATTTTAGGGGAAATTAACCCATTTTGGGGGAAAACCCCAAATGCAGAGGGCAATAACCCCAGTTTTCGTGGGAAAAAAACTATTTGAGGGAAAATGAACCCAGTTTGGGATGAAAACCCCGATTTTAGGGGAAATGAACGCTGTTTAGTGGGAAAAACCCTGTTTTGAGGAATCGAACCCAGTTTGAGGGAAAAAAAAACGATTGGGGGGAAAATGAATCCAGTTTGGGGGAAAATCCCGATTTTAGGGGAAATGAACCCAATTTGGGGCGAAAAATCTGATTTGACCCGAAATGATCTCAGTTTTGGGGAAAACCCCTAATTTAGAGGAAAATAAACCCAGTGTTCGTGGGAAAAACCTGATTTGAGGTAAAATGAACCCTGTTTGAGAGGAAAAACCCTATTTGAGGGAAAATGAACCCAGTTTGGGAGGAAAAAAAGCCCGATTTTGGGAAACATGAACCCAGTATTTGGGGAAAAAAGCCGATTTTGGGAAAAATCAAACCATTTTGGGGGGAAAAAAAAGATTTTGGGGAAAATGAACCCAGTTTGGGGGAAAAACCCGGTTTTGGGCAAAATGTACCCAGTTTGGGGAAAAAAACACTATTTGAGGAAAAATGAACCCAGTTTGGGATGAAAACTCCGATTTTAGGGAAAATGAACCCAGTTTGGCGGGAAAAAAAGCCCGATTTTGAGGAAAATGAACCAAATTTTTTGGGAAAAAAAAAGATTTTGGGAAAAATCAAACCATTTTGGGGGGAAAAAATAGATTTTGGGGAAAATGAACCCAGTTTGGTGGGAAAAATCCGGATTATGGGGAAAATGAACCAGTTTTTGGGGAAAAAAAACGATTTTGGTTAAAATGAAGCCTGTTTGGGGGTAAAAACCTGTTTTGAGGGAAAATGACCACAGTTTGGGTGGGGGAACACAGTTTTGGGGAAAATGAACCCCAGTTTGAGGGGAAAACCCCAATTTTGGGCAAAATGAACCCAGTTTGGGGCAAAACCCCGATTTTAGGGGAAATGAACCCAGTTTGGGGGGAAAACCAAGATTTTGGGGATAATGAATCCAGTTTGGGGGAAAACCCCAAATGCAGAGGGGAATAACCCCAGTTTTCGTGGGAAAAACCCTATTTGAGGGAAAACGAACCTAGTTTGGGATGAAAACCCCGATTTTAGGGGAAATGAACGCTGTTTAGTGAGAAAAAACCTGTTTTGAGGAATCGAACCCAGTTTGAGGGAAAAAAAACGATTGGGGGGAAAATGAATCCAGTTTGGGGGAAAATCCCGATTTTAGGGGAAATGAACCCAATTTGGGGCGAAAAATCTGATTTGACCCGAAATGATCTCAGTTTTGGGGAAAAACCCTAATTTACAGGAAAATAAACCCAGTGTTCGTGGGAAAAACCTGATTTGAGGTAAAATGAACCCTGTTTGGGAGGAAAAACCCTATTTGAGGGAAAATGAACCCAGTTTGGGGGAAAAAAAGCCCGATTTTGGGAAACATGAACCCAGTATTTGGGGAAAAAAGCTGATTTTAGGAAAATTCCAAACCATTTTGGGGGGAAAAACCCGGTTTTGGGCAAAATGAACCCAGTTTGGGGAAAAAAAACACTATTTGAGGGAAAATGAACCAATTTGGGATGAAACCTCCGATTTTAGGGAAAATGAACCCAGTTTGGCGGGAAAAAAAGCCCGTTTTTGAGGAAAATGAACCCAATTTTTGGGGAAAAAAAAACGATTTTTGGAAAAATCAAACCATTTTTGGAGGAAAAAAAAGATTTTGGGGAAAATGAACCCAGTTTGGTGGGAAAAATCCGGATTATGGGGAAAATGAACCCAGTTTTTGGGGAAAAAAACGATTTTGGTTAAAATGAAGCCTGTTTGGGGGTAAAAACCTGTTTTGAGGGAAAATGACAACAGTTTGGGTGGGGGAACACAGTTTTGGGGAAAATGAACCCCAGTTTGAGGGGAAAATCCCAATTTTGGGGAAAATGAACCCAGTTTTTGGGAAAACCCCGATTTTAGGGGAAATTAACCCATTTTGGGGAAAACCCCAAATGCAGAGGCAATAACCCCAGTTTTCGTGGGAAAAAAACTATTTGAGGGAAAATGAACCCAGTTTGGTGGGAAAAATCCGGATTATGGGGAAAATGAACCCAGTTTTTGGGGGAAAAAAACGATTTTGGTTAAAATGAAGCCTGTTTGGGGGTAAAAACCTGTTTTGAGGGAAAATGACAACAGTTTGGGTGGGGGAACACAGTTTTGGGGAAAATGAACCCCAGTTTGAGGGGAAAATCCCAATTTTGGGGAAAATGAACCCAGTTTTTGGGAAAACCCGATTTTAGGGGAAATTAACCCATTTTGGGGGAAAACCCCAAATGCAGAGGGCAATAACCCCAGTTTTCGTGGGAAAAAAACTATTTGAGGGAAAATGAACCCAGTTTGGGATGAAAACCCCGATTTTAGGGGAAATGAACGCTGTTTAGTGGGAAAAACCCTGTTTTGAGGAATCGAACCCAGTTTGAGGGAAAAAAAACGATTGGGGGGAAAATGAATCCAGTTTGGGGAAAAATCCCGATTTTAGGGGAAATGAACCAATTTGGGGCGAAAAATCTGATTTGACCCGAAATGATCTCAGTTTTGGGGAAAAACCCTAATTTAGAGGAAAATAAACCCAGTGTTCGTGGGAAAAACCTGATTTGAGGTAAAATGAACCCTATTTGGAGGAAAAACCCTATTTGAGGGAAAATGAACCCAGTTTGGGGGGAAAAAAAGCCCGATTTTGGGAAACATGAACCCAGTATTTGGGGAAAAAGGCCGATTTTAGGAAAATTCAAACCATTTTGGGGGGAAAAACCCGGTTTTGGGCAAAATGAACCCAGTTTGGGGAAAAAAACACTATTTGAGGGAAAATGAACCAATTTGGGATGAAACCTCCGATTTTAGGGAAAATGAACCCAGTTTGGCGAGAAAAAAAGCCCGATTTTGAGGAAAATGAACCAAATTTTTTGGGAAAAAAAAAGATTTTGGGAAAAATCAAACCATTTTGGGGGGAAAAAATAGATTTTGGGGAAAATGAACCCAGTTTGGTGGGAAAAATCCGGATTATGGGGAAAATGAACCCAGTTTTTGGGGAAAAAAACCGATTTTGGTTAAATGAAGCCTGTTTGGGGGTAAAAACCTGTTTTGAGGGAAAATGACCACAGTTTGGGTGGGGGAACACAGTTTTGGGGAAAATGAACCCCAGTTTGAGGGGAAAACCCCAATTTTGGGCAAAATGAACCCAGTTTGGGGCAAAACCCCGATTTTAGGGGAAATGAACCCAGTTTGGGGGGAAAACCAAGATTTTGGGGATAATGAATCCAGTTTGGGGGAAAACCCCAAATGCAGAGGGGAATAACCCCAGTTTTCGTGGGAAAAACCCTATTTGAGGGAAAACGAACCTAGTTTGGGATGAAAACCCCGATTTTAGGGGAAATGAACGCTGTTTAGTGAGAAAAAACCTGTTTTGAGGAATCGAACCCAGTTTGAGGGAAAAAAAACGATTGGGGGGAAAATGAATCCAGTTTGGGGGAAAATCCCGATTTTAGGGGAAATGAACCCAATTTGGGGCGAAAAATCTGATTTGACCCGAAATGATCTCAGTTTTGGGGAAAAACCCTAATTTACAGGAAAATAAACCCAGTGTTCGTGGGAAAAACCTGATTTGAGGTAAAATGAACCCTGTTTGGGAGGAAAAACCCTATTTGAGGGAAAATGAACCCAGTTTGGGGGGAAAAAAAGCCCGATTTTGGGAAACATGAACCCAGTATTTGGGGAAAAAAGCCGATTTTAGGAAAATTCAAACCATTTTGGGGGGGAAAAACCCGGTTTTGGGCAAAATGAACCCAGTTTGGGGAAAAAAACACTATTTGAGGGAAAATGAACCAATTTGGGATGAAACCTCCGATTTTAGGGAAAATGAACCCAGTTTGGCGGGAAAAAAGCCCGTTTTTGAGGAAAATGAACCCAATTTTTGGGGAAAAAAAACGATTTTTGGAAAAATCAAACCATTTTTGGAGGAAAAAAAGATTTTGGGGAAAATGAACCCAGTTTGGTGGGAAAAATCCGGATTATGGGGAAAATGAACCCAGTTTTTGGGGAAAAAAACGATTTTGGTTAAAATGAAGCCTGTTTGGGGGTAAAAACCTGTTTTGAGGAAAATGACAACAGTTTGGGTGGGGGAACACAGTTTTGGGGAAAATGAACCCCAGTTTGAGGGGAAAATCCCAATTTTGGGGAAAATGAACCCAGTTTTTGGGAAAACCCCGATTTTAGGGGAAATGAACCCATTTTGGGGGAAAACCCCAAATGCAGAGGGCAATAACCCCAGTTTTCGTGGGAAAAAAACTATTTGAGGGAAAATGAACCCAGTTTGGGATGAAAACCCCGATTTTAGGGGAAATGAACGCTGTTTAGTGGGAAAAACCCTGTTTTGAGGAATCGAACCCAGTTTGAGGGAAAAAAAACGATTGGGGGGAAAATGAATCCAGTTTGGGGGAAAATCCCGATTTTAGGGGAAATGAACCCAATTTGGGGCGAAAAATCTGATTTGACCCGAAATGATCTCAGTTTTGGGGAAAAACCCTAATTTAGAGGAAAATAAACCCAGTGTTCGTGGGAAAAACCTGATTTGAGGTAAAATGAACCCTGTTTGAGAGGAAAAACCCTATTTGAGGGAAAATGAACCCAGTTTGGGAGGAAAAAAGCCCGATTTTGGGAAACATGAACCCAGTATTTGGGGAAAAAAGCCGATTTTGGGAAAAATCAAACCATTTTGGAGGGAAAAAAAAGATTTTGGGGAAAATGAACCCAGTTTGGGGGAAAAACCCGGTTTTGGGCAAAATGTACCCAGTTTGGGGAAAAAAACACTATTTGAGGGAAAATTAACCCAGTTTGGGATGAAAACTCC
The DNA here is from genome assembly GCA_033556795.1 of Tapera naevia. Classification (NCBI taxonomy): domain Eukaryota; kingdom Metazoa; phylum Chordata; class Aves; order Cuculiformes; family Neomorphidae; genus Tapera; species Tapera naevia. Next base: position 10,841 of record JAUMJJ010000682.1, on the reverse strand, counting down.
GATTTTAGGGAAAATGAACCCAGTTTGGCGGGAAAAAAAGCCCGATTTTGAGGAAAATGAACCAAATTTTTTGGGAAAAAAAAAGATTTTGGGAAAAATCAAACCATTTTGGGGGGAAAAAATAGATTTTGGGAAAATGAACCCAGTTTGGTGGGAAAAATCCGGATTATGGGGAAAATGAACCCGGTTTTGGGGAAAAAAACCGATTTTGGTTAAAATGAAGCCTGTTTGGGGGTAAAAACCTGTTTTGAGGGAAAATGACCACAGTTTGGGTGGGGGAACACAGTTTTGGGGAAAATGAACCCCAGTTTGAGGGGAAAATCCCAATTTTGGGGAAAATGAACCCAGTTTGGGGGGAAAATCCCGATTTTAGGGGAAATGAACCCAATTTGGGGCGAAAAATCTGATTTGACCCGAAATGATCTCAGTTTTGGGGAAAAACCCTAATTTAGAGGAAAATAAACCCAGTGTTCGTGGGAAAAACCTGATTTGAGGTAAAATGAACCCTGTTTGGGAGGAAAAACCCTATTTGAGGGAAAATGAACCCAGTTTGGGAGGAAAAAAAAGCCCGATTTTGGGAAACATGAACCCAGTATTTGGGAAAAAAGCCGATTTTGGGAAAAATCAAACCATTTTGGGGGGAAAAAAAAGATTTTGGGGAAAATGAACCCAGTTTGGGGGAAAAACCCGGTTTTGGGCAAAATGAACCCAGTTTGGGGAAAAAAACACTATTTGAGGGAAAATGAACCAATTTGGGATGAAACCTCCGATTTTAGGGAAAATGAACCCAGTTTGGCGAGAAAAAAAGCCCGATTTTGAGGAAAATGAACCAAATTTTTTGGGAAAAAAAAAGATTTTGGGAAAAATCAAACCATTTTGGGGGGAAAAAATAGATTTTGGGGAAAATGAACCCAGTTTGGTGGGAAAAATCCGGATTATGGGGAAAATGAACCCAGTTTTTGGGGAAAAAAACCGATTTTGGTTAAAATGAAGCCTGTTTGGGGGTAAAAACCTGTTTTGAGGGAAAATGACCACAGTTTGGGTGGGGGAACACAGTTTTGGGGAAAATGAACCCCAGTTTGAGGGGAAAACCCCAATTTTGGGCAAAATGAACCATTTTGGGGCAAAACCCCGATTTTAGGGGAAATGAACCCAGTTTGGGGGGAAAACCAAGATTTTGGGGATAATGAATCCAGTTTGGGGGAAAACCCCAAATGCAGAGGGGAATAACCCCAGTTTTCGTGGGAAAAACCCTATTTGAGGGAAAACGAACCTAGTTTGGGATGAAAACCCCGATTTTAGGGGAAATGAACGCTGTTTAGTGAGAAAAAACCTGTTTTGAGGAATCGAACCCAGTTTGAGGGAAAAAAAACGATTGGGGGGAAAATGAATCCAGTTTGGGGGAAAATCCCGATTTTAGGGGAAATGAACCCAATTTGGGGCGAAAAATCTGATTTGACCCGAAATGATCTCAGTTTTGGGGAAAAACCCTAATTTACAGGAAAATAAACCCAGTGTTCGTGGGAAAAACCTGATTTGAGGTAAAATGAACCCTGTTTGGGAGGAAAAACCCTATTTGAGGGAAAATGAACCCAGTTTGGGGGGAAAAAAAGCCCGATTTTGGGAAACATGAACCCAGTATTTGGGGAAAAAAGCCGATTTTAGGAAAATTCAAACCATTTTGGGGGGAAAAACCCGGTTTTGGGCAAAATGAACCCAGTTTGGGGAAAAAAAACACTATTTGAGGGAAAATGAACCAATTTGGGATGAAACCTCCGATTTTAGGGAAAATGAACCCAGTTTGGCGGGAAAAAAAGCCCGTTTTTGAGGAAAATGAACCCAATTTTTGGGGAAAAAAAAACGATTTTTGGAAAAATCAAACCATTTTTGGAGGAAAAAAAAGATTTTGGGGAAAATGAACCCAGTTTGGTGGGAAAAATCCGGATTATGGGGAAAATGAACCCAGTTTTTGGGGAAAAAAACGATTTTGGTTAAAATGAAGCCTGTTTGGGGGTAAAAACCTGTTTTGAGGGAAAATGACAACAGTTTGGGTGGGGGAACACAGTTTTGGGGAAAATGAACCCCAGTTTGAGGGGAAAATCCCAATTTTGGGGAAAATGAACCCAGTTTTTGGGAAAACCCCGATTTTAGGGGAAATGAACCCATTTTGGGGGAAAACCCCAAATGCAGAGGGCAATAACCCCAGTTTTCGTGGGAAAAAAACTATTTGAGGGAAAATGAACCCAGTTTGGGATGAAAACCCCGATTTTAGGGGAAATGAACGCTGTTTAGTGGGAAAAACCCTGTTTTGAGGAATCGAACCCAGTTTGAGGGAAAAAAAACGATTGGGGGGAAAATGAATCCAGTTTGGGGGGAAAATCCCGATTTTAGGGGAAATGAACCCAATTTGGGGCGAAAAATCTGATTTGACCCGAAATGATCTCAGTTTTGGGGAAAAACCCTAATTTAGAGGAAAATAAACCCAGTGTTCGTGGGAAAAACCTGATTTGAGGTAAAATGAACCCTGTTTGAGAGGAAAAACCCTATTTGAGGGAAAATGAACCCAGTTTGGGAGGAAAAAAAGCCCGATTTTGGGAAACATGAACCCAGTATTTGGGGAAAAAAGCCGATTTTGGGAAAAATCAAACCATTTTGGAGGGAAAAAAAAGATTTTGGGGAAAATGAACCCAGTTTGGGGGAAAAACCCGGTTTTGGGCAAAATGTACCCAGTTTGGGGAAAAAAACACTATTTGAGGGAAAATTAACCCAGTTTGGGATGAAAACTCCGATTTTAGGGAAAATGAACCCAGTTTGGCGGGAAAAAAAGCCCGATTTTGAGGAAAATGAACCAAATTTTTTGGGAAAAAAAAAGATTTTGGGAAAAATCAAACCATTTTGGGGGGAAAAAATAGATTTTGGGGAAAATGAACCCAGTTTGGTGGGAAAAATCCGGATTATGGGGAAAATGAACCGGTTTTGGGGAAAAAACCGATTTTGGTTAAAATGAAGCCTGTTTGGGGGTAAAAACTGTTTTGAGGGAAAATGACCACAGTTTGGGTGGGGGAACACAGTTTTGGGGAAAATGAACCCCAGTTTGAGGGGAAAATCCCAATTTTGGGGAAAATGAACCCAGTTTGTTGGGGGAAAATCCCGATTTTAGGGGAAATGAACCCAATTTGGGGCGAAAAATCTGATTTGACCCGAAATGATCTCAGTTTTGGGGAAAAACCCTAATTTAGAGGAAAATAAACCCAGTGTTCGTGGGAAAAACCTGATTTGAGGTAAAATGAACCCTGTTTGGGAGGAAAAACCCTATTTGAGGGAAAATGAACCCAGTTTGGGAGGAAAAAAAGCCCGATTTTGGGAAACATGAACCCAGTATTTGGGAAAAAAGCCGATTTTGGGAAAAATCAAACCATTTTGGGGGGAAAAAAAAGATTTTGGGGAAATGAACCCAGTTTGGGGGAAAAACCCGGTTTTGGGCAAAATGTACCCAGTTTTGGGAAAAAAACACTATTTGGGGGAAAATGAACCCAGTTTGGGATGAAAACTCCGATTTTAGGGAAAATGAACCCAGTTTGGCGGGAAAAAAAGCCCGATTTTGAGGAAAATGAACCAAATTTTTGGGGAAAAAAAAAGATTTTGGGAAAAATCAAACCATTTTGGGGGGAAAAAATAGATTTTGGGGAAAATGAACCCAGTTTGGTGGGAAAAATCCGGATTATATGGGGAAAATGAACCCAGTTTTTGGGGAAAAAAACCGATTTTGGTTAAAATGAAGCCTGTTTGGGGGTAAAAACCTGTTTTGAGGGAAAATGACCACAGTTTGGGTGGGGGAACACAGTTTTGGGGAAAATGAACCCCAGTTTGAGGGGAAAATCCCAATTTTGGGGAAAATGAACCCAGTTTGGGGAAAATCCCGATTTTAGGGGAAATGAACCCAATTTGGGGCGAAAAATCTGATTTGACCCGAAATGATCTCAGTTTTGGGGAAGAAAACCCTAATTTAGAGGAAAATAAACCCAGTGTTCGTGGGAAAAACCTGATTTGAGGTAAAATGAAGCCTGTTTGGGGGTAAAAACCTGTTTTGAGGGAAAATGACCACAGTTTGGGTGGGGGAACACAGTTTTGGGGAAAATGAACCCCAGTTTGAGGGGAAAACCCCAATTTTGGGCAAAATGAACCCAGTTTGGGGCAAAACCCCGATTTTAGGGGAAATGAACCCAGTTTGGGGGGAAAACCAAGATTTTGGGGATAATGAATCCAGTTTGGGGGAAAACCCCAAATGCAGAGGGGAATAACCCCAGTTTTCGTGGGAAAAACCCTATTTGAGGGAAAACGAACCTAGTTTGGGATGGAAAACCCCGATTTTAGGGGAAATGAACGCTGTTTAGTGAGAAAAAACCTGTTTTGAGGAATCGAACCCAGTTTGAGGGAAAAAAAACGATTGGGGGGAAAATGAATCCAGTTTGGGGGAAAATCCCGATTTTAGGGGAAATGAACCCAATTTGGGGCGAAAAATCTGATTTGACCCGAAATGATCTCAGTTTTGGGGAAAAAACCCTAATTTACAGGAAAATAAACCCAGTGTTCGTGGGGAAAAACCTGATTTGAGGTAAAATGAACCCTGTTTGGGAGGAAAAACCCTATTTGAGGGAAAATGAACCCAGTTTGGGGGGAAAAAAAAGCCCGATTTTGGGAAACATGAACCCAGTATTTGGGGGAAAAAAGCTGATTTTAGGAAAATTCAAACCATTTTGGGGGGAAAAACCCGGTTTTGGGCAAAATGAACCCAGTTTGGGGAAAAAAACACTATTTGAGGGAAAATGAACCAATTTGGGATGAAACCTCCGATTTTAGGGAAAATGAACCCAGTTTGGCGGGAAAAAAAGCCCGTTTTTGAGGAAAATGAACCCAATTTTTGGGGAAAAAAAACGATTTTTGGAAAAATCAAACCATTTTTGGAGGAAAAAAAAGATTTTGGGGAAAATGAACCCAGTTTGGTGGGAAAAATCCGGATTATGGGGAAAATGAACCAGTTTTTGGGGAAAAAAAACGATTTTGGTTAAAATGAAGCCTGTTTGGGGGTAAAAACCTGTTTTGAGGGAAAATGACAACAGTTTGGGTGGGGGAACACAGTTTTGGGGAAAATGAACCCCAGTTTGAGGGGAAAATCCCAATTTTGGGGAAAATGAACCCAGTTTTTGGGAAAACCCCGATTTTAGGGGAAATTAACCCATTTTGGGGGAAAACCCCAAATGCAGAGGGCAATAACCCCAGTTTTCGTGGGAAAAAAACTATTTGAGGGAAAATGAACCCAGTTTGGTGGGAAAAATCCGGATTATGGGGAAAATGAACCCAGTTTTTGGGGAAAAAAAACGATTTTGGTTAAAATGAAGCCTGTTTGGGGGTAAAAACCTGTTTTGAGGGAAAATGACAACAGTTTGGGTGGGGGAACACAGTTTTTGGGGAAAATGAACCCCAGTTTGAGGGGAAAATCCCAATTTTGGGGAAAATGAACCCAGTTTTTGGGAAAACCCCGATTTTAGGGGAAATTAACCCATTTTGGGGGAAAACCCCAAATGCAGAGGGCAATAACCCCAGTTTTCGTGGGAAAAAAAACTATTTGAGGGAAAATGAACCCAGTTTGGGATGAAAACCCCGATTTTAGGGGAAATGAACGCTGTTTAGTGGGAAAAACCCTGTTTTGAGGAATCGAACCCAGTTTGAGGGAAAAAAAACGATTGGGGGGAAAATGAATCCAGTTTGGGGAAAAATCCCGATTTTAGGGGAAATGAACCCAATTTGGGGCGAAAAATCTGATTTGACCCGAAATGATCTCAGTTTTGGGGAAAAACCCTAATTTAGAGGAAAATAAACCCAGTGTTCGTGGGAAAAACCTGATTTGAGGTAAAATGAACCCTATTTGGAGGAAAAACCCTATTTGAGGGAAAATGAACCCAGTTTGGGGGGAAAAAAAAGCCCGATTTTGGGAAACATGAACCCAGTATTTGGGGAAAAAGGCCGATTTTAGGAAAATTCAAACCATTTTGGGGGGAAAAACCCGGTTTTGGGCAAAATGAACCCAGTTTGGGGAAAAAAAACACTATTTGAGGGAAAATGAACCAATTGGGATGAAACCTCCGATTTTAGGGAAAATGAACCCAGTTTGGCGAGAAAAAAAAGCCCGATTTTGAGGAAAATGAACCAAATTTTTTGGGAAAAAAAAAGATTTTGGGAAAAATCAAACCATTTTGGGGGGAAAAAATAGATTTTGGGGAAAATGAACCCAGTTTGGTGGGAAAAATCCGGATTATGGGGAAAATGAACCCAGTTTTTGGGGAAAAAAAACGATTTTGGTTAAAATGAAGCCTGTTTGGGGGTAAAAACCTGTTTTGAGGGAAAATGACCACAGTTTGGGTGGGGGAACACAGTTTTGGGGAAAATGAACCCCAGTTTGAGGGGAAAACCCCAATTTTGGGCAAAATGAACCCAGTTTGGGGCAAAACCCCGATTTTAGGGGAAATGAACCCAGTTTGGGGGGAAAACCAAGATTTTGGGGATAATGAATCCAGTTTGGGGGAAAACCCCAAATGCAGAGGGGAATAACCCCAGTTTTCGTGGGAAAAACCCTATTTGAGGGAAAACGAACCTAGTTTGGGATGAAAACCCCGATTTTAGGGGAAATGAACGCTGTTTAGTGAGAAAAAACCTGTTTTGAGGAATCGAACCCAGTTTGAGGGAAAAAAAACGATTGGGGGGAAAATGAATCCAGTTTGGGGGAAAATCCCGATTTTAGGGGAAATGAACCCAATTTGGGGCGAAAAATCTGATTTGACCCGAAATGATCTCAGTTTTGGGGAAAAACCCTAATTTACAGGAAAATAAACCCAGTGTTCGTGGGAAAAACCTGATTTGAGGTAAAATGAACCCTGTTTGGGAGGAAAAACCCTATTTGAGGGAAAATGAACCCAGTTTGGGGGGAAAAAAAGCCCGATTTTGGGAAACATGAACAACCCAGTATTTGGGGAAAAAAAGCCGATTTTAGGAAAATTCAAACCATTTTGGGGGGAAAAACCCGGTTTTGGGCAAAATGAACCCAGTTTGGGGAAAAAAACACTATTTGAGGGGAAAATGAACCAATTTGGGATGAAACCCTCCGATTTTAGGGAAAATGAACCCAGTTTGGCGGGAAAAAAAGCCCGTTTTTGAGAAAATGAACCCAATTTTTGGGGAAAAAAAACGATTTTTTGGAAAAATCAAACCATTTTTGGAGGAAAAAAAAGATTTTGGGGAAAATGAACCCAGTTTGGTGGGAAAAATCCGGATTATGGGGAAAATGAACCCAGTTTTTGGGGAAAAAAACGATTTTGGTTAAAATGAAGCCTGTTTGGGGGTAAAAACCTGTTTTGAGGGAAAATGACAACAGTTTGGGTGGGGGGAACACAGTTTTTGGGGAAAATGAACCCCAGTTTGAGGGGAAAATCCCAATTTTGGGGAAAATGAACCCAGTTTTTGGGAAAACCCCGATTTTAGGGGAAATGAACCCATTTTTGGGGGAAAACCCCAAATGCAGAGGGCAATAACCCCAGTTTTCGTGGGAAAAAAACTATTGAGGGAAAATGAACCCAGTTTGGGATGAAAACCCCGATTTTAGGGGAAATGAACGCTGTTTAGTGGGAAAAACCCTGTTTTGAGGAATCGAACCCAGTTTGAGGGAAAAAAAACGATTGGGGGGGAAAATGAATCCAGTTTGGGGGGAAAATCCCGATTTTAGGGGAAATGAACCCAATTTGGGGCGAAAAATCTGATTTGACCCGAAATGATCTCAGTTTTGGGGAAAAACCCTAATTTAGAGGAAAATAAACCCAGTGTTCGTGGGAAAAACCTGATTTGAGGTAAAATGAACCCTGTTTGAGAGGAAAAACCCTATTTGAGGGAAAATGAACCCAGTTTGGGAGGAAAAAAAGCCCGATTTTGGGAAACATGAACCCAGTAGTTTGGGGAAAAAGCCGATTTTGGGAAAAATCAAACCATTTTGGAGGGAAAAAAAAGATTTTGGGGAAAATGAACCCAGTTTGGGGGAAAAACCCGGTTTTGGGCAAAATGTACCCAGTTTGGGGAAAAAAACACTATTTGAGGGAAAATTAACCCAGTTTGGGATGAAAACTCCGATTTTAGGGAAAATGAACCCAGTTTGGCGGGAAAAAAAAGCCCGATTTTGAGGAAAATGAACCAAATTTTTTGGGAAAAAAAAAGATTTTGGGAAAAATCAAACCATTTGGGGGGAAAAAATAGATTTTGGGGAAAATGAACCCAGTTTGGTGGGAAAAAAATCCGGATTATGGGGAAAATGAACCGGTTTTGGGGAAAAAAAACCGATTTTGGTTAAATGAAGCCTGTTTGGGGGTAAAAACCTGTTTTGAGGGAAAATGACCACAGTTTGGGTGGGGGAACACAGTTTTGGGGAAAATGAACCCCAGTTTGAGGGGAAAATCCCCAATTTTGGGGAAAATGAACCCAGTTTGGGGGAAAATCCCGATTTTAGGGGGAAATGAACCCAATTTGGGGCGAAAAATCTGATTTGACCCGAAATGATCTCAGTTTTGGGGGAAAAACCCTAATTTAGAGGAAAATAAACCCAGTGTTCGTGGGAAAAACCTGATTTGAGGTAAAATGAACCCTGTTTGGGAGGAAAAACCCTATTTGAGGGAAAATGAACCCAGTTTGGGAGGAAAAAAAGCCCGATTTTGGGAAACATGAACCCAGTATTTGGGAAAAAAGCCGATTTTGGGAAAAATCAAACCATTTTGGGGGGAAAAAAAAGATTTTGGGGGAAAATGAACCCAGTTTGGGGGAAAAACCCGGTTTTGGGCAAAATGTACCCAGTTTTGGGAAAAAAAACACTATTTGGGGGAAAATGAACCCAGTTTGGGATGAAAACTCCGATTTTAGGGAAAATGAACCCAGTTTGGCGGGAAAAAAAGCCCGATTTTGAGGAAAATGAACCAAATTTTTGGGGAAAAAAAAAGATTTTGGGAAAAATCAAACCATTTTGGGGGGGAAAAAAATAGATTTTGGGGGAAAATGAACCCAGTTTTGGTGGGAAAAATCCGGATTATGGGGAAAATGAACCCAGTTTTTGGGGAAAAAAACCGATTTTGGTTAAAATGAAGGCCTGTTTGGGGGTAAAAACCTGTTTTGAGGGAAAATGACCACAGTTTGGGTGGGGGAACACAGTTTTGGGGAAAATGAACCCCAGTTTGAGGGGAAAATCCCAATTTTGGGGAAAATGAACCCAGTTTGGGGGAAAATCCCGATTTTAGGGAAATGAACCCAATTTGGGGCGAAAAATCTGATTTGACCCGAAATGATCTCAGTTTTGGGGAAAAACCCTAATTTAGAGGAAAATAAACCAGTGTTCGTGGGAAAAACCTGATTTGAGGTAAAATGAAGCCTGTTTGGGGGTAAAAACCTGTTTTGAGGGAAAATGACCACAGTTTGGGTGGGGGAACACAGTTTTGGGGAAAATGAACCCCAGTTTGAGGGGGAAAACCCCAATTTTGGGCAAAATGAACCCAGTTTGGGGCAAAACCCCGATTTTAGGGGAAATGAACCCAGTTTGGGGGGAAAACCAAGATTTTGGGGATAATGAATCCAGTTTGGGGGAAAAACCCCAAATGCAGAGGGGAATAACCCCAGTTTTCGTGGGAAAAACCCTATTTGAGGGAAAACGAACCTAGTTTGGGATGAAAACCCGATTTTAGGGGAAATGAACGCTGTTTAGTGAGAAAAAACCTGTTTTGAGGAATCGAACCCAGTTTGAGGGAAAAAAAACGATTGGGGGGAAAATGAATCCAGTTTGGGGGAAAATCCCGATTTTAGGGGAAATGAACCCAATTTGGGGCGAAAAATCTGATTTGACCCGAAATGATCTCAGTTTTGGGGAAAAACCCTAATTTACAGGAAAATAACCCAGTGTTCGTGGGAAAAACCTGATTTGAGGTAAAATGAACCCTGTTTGGGAGGAAAAACCCTATTTGAGGGAAAATGAACCCAGTTTGGGGGGAAAAAAAGCCCGATTTTGGGAAACATGAACCCAGTATTTGGGGAAAAAAAGCTGATTTTAGGAAAATTCAAACCATTTTGGGGGGAAAAACCCGGTTTTGGGCAAAATGAACCCAGTTTGGGGAAAAAAACACTATTTGAGGGAAAATGAACCAATTTGGGATGAAACCTCCGATTTTAGGGAAAATGAACCCAGTTTGGCGGGAAAAAAAGCCCGTTTTTGAGGAAATGAACCCAATTTTTGGGGAAAAAAAACGATTTTTGGAAAAATCAAACCATTTTTGGAGGAAAAAAAAAGATTTTGGGGAAAATGAACCCAGTTTGGTGGGAAAAATCCGGATTATGGGGAAAATGAACCCAGTTTTTGGGGGAAAAAAACGATTTTGGTTAAAATGAAGCCTGTTTGGGGGTAAAAACCTGTTTTGAGGGAAAATGACAACAGTTTGGGTGGGGGAACACAGTTTTGGGGAAAATGAACCCCAGTTTGAGGGGAAAATCCCAATTTTGGGGAAAATGAACCCAGTTTTTGGGGAAAACCCCGATTTTAGGGGAAATTAACCCATTTTGGGGGAAAACCCCAAATGCAGAGGGCAATAACCCAGTTTTCGTGGGAAAAAAACTATTTGAGGGAAAATGAACCCAGTTTGGTGGGAAAAATCCGGATTATGGGGAAAATGAACCCAGTTTTTTGGGGAAAAAAACGATTTTGGTTAAAATGAAGCCTGTTTGGGGGGTAAAAACCTGTTTTGAGGGAAAATGACAACAGTTTGGGT
>JAUMJJ010000681.1:0-22740 GCA_033556795.1 Tapera naevia | reverse complement strand
CCCCGGAGGATTTTTTGCCGGGATCTATGTACTCTAGCATACTATTCTCGTACCACATTATACATTATATCCATGTCCTAAATACATTAATATACACCTGGACACAAATCGCATTTTTCACATCCTACTTTCAAGCGCTATCCGCGTGTAACTTATTAACGGAATTTACACTCTGCCCGTACTAAAACCATGACATGCCATTCTATACATTAACGGACTTTCCCTGGACACGAGGCCTCCCGGAGGGAATGACCTTAATGGTAGCAGGACTATTCCGACGAAACTTTGTTCCGGTACAGCTTTCTAAAGTACCCGATGGATTTATTGATCGTTCACAGCACGAGAAATCCGCAACGCCTTGCACGAAGTACCTCCTCATACTAGCTTCAAGCCCATTCTTTCCACCATACACCACTGACACTACTTGCTCTTTTGCGCCTCGGGTTCCTATTTCAGGGTCATCAATTGGTAGTTGGATATATATTGGTTTTCACAGATGCAACCGAGCTCTGTCAGGGGCACTTTGCCTCGTAATCCCGACATCTTTCTGCCTTTTGTCTACTGGTTCCCTCTCTTCCCTTCGGGAGCCTTCACAGGTTGCCCATGGTAGTTAGAGCAGGAGCTTACAATCTATTTACCTGGGCTACAATGGTCCACGGGCCTTTTTATCACTTTCAGAGAATCACTCAATGAGACGGTCGACGTATCCGGGGAATCATCTCAACACTGATGCACTTTAGATAGCCCTCACATACTTGATCCGACTAGCTTAACTCCCGTGTGGCAGGATAATGCATGCATAGGGTATATGATTTTTCGATTTTCGCCCCCCCGGGCGATTTTAACAACACTAGGAATTTCCGACTAAACCATAATTTTCCACCCATCACAATTTTTATCATCACATTTCACATTTTCCCACTCTAGACAAACTACATTAATAAACAAATTCGTTACTTAACAAAAATTTTTTTACATCATACATCACAAAACATCATCAAACAATCCAGTAAAAATTCATTAAATAAACAAACACTTACATTTGTCACCATCACAAACATAATACATCAAAACATACCTCAGAAAAAAAGGAATTAAACCTTTATCACCAACTCCCAAAGCTGGTATTCTAAATTAAACTATTTTCTGATAACCCCACTAAACTGCCCGAATAGCCCCACGCGACAACCCCCGCACAACCTCCAAAACTACGAACAACGTCAACAACAAACCTCACCCCGCCACCAAGAACATCCCAAACCCCAAAGAATAAAACATTGCCACACCACTAAAATCCAACCGCACCAAAAACATACCTCCATTATCAACAGTAACTAACCCAACCTTTCAACACTCAACCACACCTCCTACAACCACACCAACAACAACAACCAAAAATAACCCAACCCCATACCCCACTACTCCCCAATCCCCCCAAGCCTCTGGAAACGGCTCCGCTGCCAAAGAAACAGAGTATACAAACACCACTAACATTCCCCCTAAATACACCATAAAAAGCACTAAAGACACAAACGAAACTCCCAAACTCAACAACCACCCACATCCTATCACAGATGCCAACACCAAACCAACCACCCCATAATATGGCGAAGGATTAGACGCAACCGCCAACCCACCCAACACAAAACCTACACCCAAGAAAAAAACAAAATAAGTCATAATAATTCCTGCTTGGCCTCTCTCCAAGATCTATGGCCTGAAAAACCATCGTTGTAAACTTCAACTACAAGAACACCCTACAAACAAACCATACATCATCATTATATTGTAAACATCATCTTTTATTACTTATCTTATACACATTTTTTCACTTTTTACACTCCACCGCCGCTGGAGTTACATTAAAATAATTCCACCACTTTGTACACCACATCACTTATTATTTACATATTTATTATATATATTTTTACCAAATATTAAAAAACCCACCTACAACAAAACAAACAACAAACAACAAACAACAAACAACAAACAACAAACAACAAACAACAAACAACAAACAACAAACAACAAACAACAAACAACAAACAACAAACAACAAACAACACAAGCCCCTTTCACGTCCTCGTAGCTTAAATAAAAGCATAGCACTGAAGATGCTAAGATGGTTAGCCCTACCTCCCCGAGGACAAAAGACTTAGTCCTAACCTTACCGTTAGTTCTTGCTAGATATATACATGCAAGTATCCGCATTCCAGTGTAAATGCCCTTAGCCTTCTTGTCAAGATAAAAGGAGCAGGTATCAGGCACACCCCATATCAAAGTAGCCCAAGACGCCTTGCTTAGCCACACCCCCACGGGCATTCAGCAGTAATTAACATTAAGCAATAAGTGTAAGCTTGACTTAGTTATAGCAACCAGAGTTGGTAAATCTTGTGCCAGCCACCGCGGTCATACAAGAGACTCAAATTAACGGTAATACGGCGTAAAGAGTGGTACATGCAGTATCTTGACATTTAAGATCAAAATGTAACCAAGCTGTCATAAGCTCAGATTACAACTAAAGCCGCCCTAAAAGAGATCTTAAATCCTTAGACAAACTAGATCCACGAAAGCCAGGACCCAAACTGGGATTAGATACCCCACTATGCCTGGCCCTAAATCTTGATATCTTCCCATATACAAAGATATCCGCCTGAGAATTACGAGCACAAACGCTTAAAACTCTAAGGACTTGGCGGTGTCCCAAACCCACCTAGAGGAGCCTGTTCTATAATCGATAACCCACGATTTACCCAACCGACTCTAGCCCTAAGCCAGCCTACATACCGCCGTCGCCAGCTCACCTTTTTGAAAGAACAACAGTGGGCACAATAACCATACTTCGCTAACAAGACAGGTCAAGGTATAGCTTATGAGTCGGGAGCAATGGGCTACATTTCCTAACACTAGGAAACACGGAAGGGAGTGTGAAACCATTCCCGGAAGGCGGATTTAGCAGTAAATAGGGACAATGAGAGCCCCATTTAAATTGGCCCTGGGACACGTACATACCGCCCGTCACCCTCGTCACAACCACATTCCCTTAATAAATTAATACTACATTACTAGGTAAAGATGAGGTAAGTCGTAACAAGGTAAGTGTACCGGAAGGTGTACTTAGCATACCAAGGCGTAGCTACAACACCAAAGCATTCAGCTTACACCTGAAAGATATCTGCCATCACCCAGATCGCCTTGAAGCCAAACTCTAGCCCAACCCTTCATATCTAATTAACCAAAAAACTAACTTCATCACTTAACTAAAACATTCAATAAACCTAGTATAGGCGATAGAAAAGGACATCATCCGGAGCGATAGAGCCCCTGTACCGCAAGGGAAAGATGAAATAATAATGAAAACCTAAGCATATAATAGCAAAGACAAAATCTTGTACCTTTTGCATCATGATTTAGCCAGAACCACCAAGCAAAACGGATTTAAGCTTGCCCCCCCGAAACCCAAGCGAGCTACTCACGAGCAGCTATACATGAGCGAACCCGTCTCTGTCGCAAAAGAGTGGGATGACTCGTTAGTAGAGGTGAAAAGCCAACCGAGCTGGGTGATAGCTGGTTGCCTGTGAAACGAATTTAAGTTCTCTCTAGACCTCCCTCTAAGGAAACCTAACCAAACCCCCATGTAGAAGGTCAAGAGTAATTTAAAGGGGGTACAGCCCCTTTAAAAAAGAAAACAATCTCCCCTAGCGGATAAACACCACACCCACATCCTTACTGTAGGCCTTTAAGCAGCCATCATTAAAGAATGCGTCAAAGCTCGCCTCTTAAAAATACTAAAACAACATGACTCCCTTACCACTAACAGGCTAACCTATCCCTATAGAAGAACTTATGCTAAAATAAGTAACTTGGAACATTTCCCTCCCTAGCGCAAGCTTACATCATTTAATTATTAACAGACCATAATTAATACCTCAATTCTAACAAGACAAAATATTAAACATACTGTTAACCCAACCCAGGTGCGCATATTAGAAAGATTAAAATCTACAAAAGGAACTCGGCAAACCCAAGACCCGACTGTTTACCAAAAACATAGCCTTTAGCCAACCAAGTATTAAAGGTGATGCCTGCCCAGTGACAGAACGTTTAACGGCCGCGGTATCCTAACCGTGCGAAGGTAGCGCAATCAATTGTCTCATAAATCGGGACTTGTATGAATGGCTAAACGAGGTCTTAACTGTCTCCTGTAGATAATCAGTGAAATTGATCTTCCTGTGCAAAAGCAGGAATGAACCCATAAGACGAGAAGACCCTGTGGAACTTAAAAATCAATGGCCATCACCAACACTAACCAAGCCTACTAGGCCTACAACTTACTAGACAATGGCTCATATTTTTTGGTTGGGGCGACCTTGGAGAAAAACAAATCCTCCAAAAATAAGACCACAACTCTTAACTAAGAGTGACATCTCAATGTGCTAATAGTAATCAGACCCAGTACAACTGAGTAATGAACCAAGCTACCCCAGGGATAACAGCGCAATCTCCTTCAAGAGCCCATATCGACAAGGAGGTTTACGACCTCGATGTTGGATCAGGACATCCTAATGGTGCAGCCGCTATTAAGGGTTCGTTTGTTCAACGATTAACAGTCCTACGTGATCTGAGTTCAGACCGGAGCAATCCAGGTCGGTTTCTATCTATGACTAGGCCTTCCCTAGTACGAAAGGACCGGGAAAGCAGGGCCAATATTACCCAACACGCCCTCCCTCAAGTAGTGAACTCAACTAAACTACTATAATGGATATTAACATATAACCAATGCCCTAGAAAAGGGCCGCTAGCGTGGCAGAGCTTGGTAAATGCAAAAGGCTTAAGCCCTTTACCCAGAGGTTCAAGTCCTCTCCCTAGCTTTCATCAACTATGTCAAAACCCTCTACCCTTACCCTCCTCTTTATATCACTGTCCTATGCTATCCCAATTTTACTTGCTGTAGCCTTCCTAACCCTAGTAGAACGAAAAATCCTAAGCTACATACAATCCCGAAAAGGCCCAAACGTTGTAGGCCCATTTGGTTTACTACAACCTGTAGCAGATGGTGTAAAACTATTTATTAAAGAACCAATCCGACCATCTACTTCATCTCCATTCTTATTTATCGTAACCCCAATACTAGCACTACTATTGGCAATCACAATCTGAATCCCCCTCCCACTTCCATTTTCCCTAGCCGACTTGAACCTAGGACTACTATTCCTGTTAGCCATATCAAGCCTAGCCGTATACTCAATCCTATGATCTGGATGAGCCTCCAACTCAAAATATGCCCTAATCGGAGCCCTACGTGCAGTAGCACAAACAATTTCATATGAAGTTACACTAGCTATCATCCTGCTCTCCGTAATTATATTAAGCGGAAACTACTCCCTAAATACCCTCATTACCACCCAAGAACCACTTTACCTTATCTTCTCTTCCTGACCCCTTGCAATGATATGGTATATTTCAACCCTAGCCGAAACAAACCGTGCCCCATTCGACCTCACAGAAGGAGAGTCAGAACTAGTCTCCGGATTTAATGTCGAATACGCTGCAGGTCCTTTCGCTCTTTTCTTCCTAGCCGAATACGCAAACATTATACTAATAAACACACTAACCACCATTCTATTCCTCAACCCAAGTTCACTAAACCCACCCCTAGAGCTATTCCCTATTATTATAGCTACAAAAATCCTACTACTGTCCTCTGGTTTTCTATGAGTTCGCGCCTCATATCCTCGATTCCGCTACGACCAGCTCATACACCTCCTATGAAAAAATTTCTTACCACTAACACTAGCCCTATGCTTATGACACACCAGCATACCAATCTGTTATGCAGGATTACCCCCATACTCAAGACATGCCCAAGGAAATGTGCCTGAACAAAAGGATCACTATGATAAAGTGAATATAGAGGTACACTAACCCTCTCATTTCCTATCTGAACACCTTAGAAAAGTAGGACTCGAACCTACACAAAAGAGATCAAAGCTCTTCATACTTCCTCTATATTATTTCCTAGTAGAGTCAGCTAACAAAGCTATCGGGCCCATACCCCGAAAATGATGGTTTAACTCCCTCCCCTACTAATGAGCCCATATGCAAAACTAATCTTCACACTAAGTCTTATACTAGGCACAGCCATTACAATCTCAAGCAACCACTGAATTATGGCCTGAACAGGCCTAGAAATCAATACCCTAGCAATTATCCCATTAATCGCCAAATCCCATCACCCACGCGCAATTGAAGCTACAATTAAGTACTTCCTAGTCCAAGCTACTGCATCAGCACTAATCCTATTTACAAGCATTATCAATGCCTACTCAAACGGCCAGTGAGACCTCACTCAACTAAACCACCCAACAGCCTGCATTCTACTTACAACTGCAATCGCAATAAAACTTGGACTAGTACCATTTCACTTTTGATTTCCAGAAGTCATCCAAGGATCATCTATAACCACAGCACTTTTATTATCTACAATCATAAAACTGCCACCACTCACTATTTTATTTATAGTATCCCCATCCCTCCACCCAACACTACTAACCTTCATAGCCATTGCCTCTGCAGCCTTAGGGGGCTGAATAGGCCTAAACCAAACACAAACCCGAAAAATCCTAGCTTTCTCATCTATTTCCCACCTAGGCTGAATAACCATTATTCTAATCTACAGCCCTAAACTCACCATAATCAACTTCTATGTATATTCCTTACTAACCATCCCTATTTTCCTTATCCTTAATACAACTAAGTCCATAAAACTATCCACAATAATAATTTCTTGAACAAAAGCCCCAATCCTGATAGCTACCATAATATTAACCATACTATCCCTTGCAGGACTTCCCCCATTAACAGGATTCCTACCAAAATGATTTATCATCCATAATCTTACAAAACAAGAAATAACAACAACAGCAACAATCATCGCCCTCCTCTCCTTATTAAGCTTATTCTTCTATCTGCGCCTCACATATTACTCAACAATCACACTCCCACCAAACTCTGCCAATCATATAAAACAATGACACACCAATAAGACATCTAATATCCTAATTGCTATCACCACCTCCCTATCCCTCACACTCCTACCTCTATCCCCAATAATTTTAACCATTAACTAGAAACTTAGGATAAACTACAAACCGAAGGCCTTCAAAGCCTTAAACAAGAGCTAAAACCTCTTAGTTTCTGATAAGACCCGCAGGATATTAACCTACACCTTCTGAATGCAACTCAGATACTCTAATTAAGTTAGGGCCTTATACTAGACAGGCGGGCTTCGATCCCACAACATCCTAGTTAACAGCTAGACGCCTAAACCAACAGGCCTCTGTCTACACCCTAAGACTCCGGCACGTCTACAACGTACATCGATGAGCTTGCAACTCAACATGAACTTCACTACAGAGCCGATAAGAAGAGGAATTGAACCTCTGTAAAAAGGTCTACAGCCTAACGCCTCAACACTCAGCCATCTTACCTGTGACCACCACTACCCGATGATTATTCTCAACCAACCACAAAGATATCGGCACCCTATACCTAATCTTCGGTGCCTGAGCAGGTATAATCGGAACCGCCCTAAGCCTGCTTATCCGTGCAGAACTAGGACAGCCCGGAACCTTACTAGGTGACGATCAAATTTACAATGTAATTGTCACCGCACATGCCTTTGTAATAATCTTCTTTATAGTTATGCCAATTATAATCGGAGGCTTTGGAAACTGACTAGTACCCCTCATAATTGGCGCACCCGACATAGCATTCCCCCGCATAAACAATATAAGCTTTTGACTCCTACCACCATCCTTCCTACTTTTACTTGCCTCATCCACAGTAGAAGCAGGAGCAGGAACAGGATGAACAGTATACCCCCCCTTAGCCGGAAACCTTGCCCACGCTGGTGCATCCGTAGATCTGGCCATCTTCTCCCTACACTTAGCAGGAGTGTCATCAATTCTAGGAGCTATCAATTTCATCACAACCGCCATCAACATAAAACCTCCAGCCCTCTCACAATACCAAACCCCATTATTCGTATGATCTGTACTCATTACTGCCGTTCTCCTACTCCTTATCACTTCCCGTACTTGCTGCTGGAATCACAATACTATTAACAGATCGAAACCTAAACACTACATTCTTCGACCCCGCTGGCGGAGGAGACCCAGTTCTATACCAACACCTGTTTTGATTCTTTGGACACCCAGAAGTCTACATCCTGATCCTACCCGGCTTCGGAATTATCTCACACGTAGTAGCATACTATGCAGGCAAAAAAGAACCCTTCGGCTACATAGGAATAGTTTGGGCCATATTATCAATCGGATTCCTAGGTTTTATTGTATGAGCGCATCACATATTTACAGTAGGAATAGATGTAGATACCCGAGCATACTTTACATCAGCCACTATAATCATCGCAATCCCAACCGGTATTAAAGTATTCAGCTGACTAGCTACACTGCACGGCGGCACCATCAAATGAGACCCCCCCATGCTATGAGCCATAGGCTTCATTTTCTTATTCACCATTGGAGGCCTAACTGGAATCATCCTAGCAAACTCATCCCTAGACATTGCTCTACACGACACTTACTACGTAGTTGCCCATTTCCACTATGTATTATCAATAGGAGCAGTATTTGCTATCCTAGCAGGTTTCACCCACTGATTTCCATTATTCACGCGATATACCCTCCACCCTACATGAGCTAAAGCACACTTCGGAGTAATATTCACTGGCGTTAACCTAACATTCTTCCCACAACACTTCCTAGGCCTAGCAGGCATGCCACGCCGTTACTCCGACTATCCAGACGCATATACCCTATGAAACACCATGTCATCTATTGGCTCTCTCATCTCATTAACAGCTGTAATTATGCTAATATTTATCATCTGAGAAGCCTTCGCATCAAAACGAAAAGTAATCCAACCAGAACTCCCTACCACTAATATTGAATGAATCCACGGCTGCCCTCCACCACACCATACCTTTGAAGAACCAGCCTTTGTCCAAGTACAAGAAAGGAAGGAATCGAACCCTCATATGCTGGTTTCAAGCCAACCGCATCAAACCACTCATGCTTCTTTCTTATGAGATATTAGTAAAACTATTACATAGCCTCGTCAAGACTAAATTGTAGATGAAACCTCTACATATCTCAAATGGCTAACCCATCTCAATTCGGATTTCAAGACGCCTCCTCCCCAATCATAGAAGAACTTGTCGAATTCCACGACCATGCCCTAATAGTAGCCCTAGCAATCTGCACTCTCGTCCTCTACTTATTAACACTTATACTATTAGAAAAACTTTCCTCAAACACTGTAGATGCACAAGAAATTGAACTCATCTGGACAATCCTACCAGCAATCGTCCTTATCCTACTAGCCCTACCATCTTTACAAATTTTATATATAATAGACGAAGTGGATGAACCAGACTTAACCCTAAAAGCCATTGGCCACCAATGATATTGATCCTACGAATACACAGACTTTAAAGACCTAACATTCGACTCATACATAATCCCCACAACAGACCTTTTACCAGGACACTTCCGACTACTAGAAGTAGACCATCGAGTTGTAATTCCAACAGAATCCCACGTGCGTGTCATCATCACCGCAGGGGATGTCCTACACTCCTGAGCAGTTCCCACCCTAGGAGTTAAAACAGACGCAATCCCAGGACGACTAAACCAAACATCATTTATCACTACCCGGCCCGGAATCTTCTACGGCCAATGCTCCGAAATTTGTGGCGCAAACCACAGCTACATACCCATCGTAGTAGAATCCACTCCACTCACCCACTTCGAAAACTGATCCTCACTCCTTTCATCCTAATCATTAAGAAGCTATGCAAACAGCACTAGCCTTTTAAGCTAGAGACAGAGGAACACATACCCCTCCTTAATGACATGCCACAACTAAATCCAAACCCATGATTATCCATTATATTATTAACATGACTTACTTTCACACTAACTATTCAACCAAAACTTTTATCCTTCACCCAAACTAACCCCCCAATCAACAAACCAACCATACTTAATAAAACCACCTCATGAGCCTGACCATGACTTTAAGCTTCTTCGACCAATTTATAAGCCCATCCCTCCTAGGAATCCCACTAATCCTTATCTCAATATTATTCCCTGTGCTACTTATCCCAGCCCAAGGTAACCGATGAATTACAAACCGACTCTCTACCCTCCAATCCTGAGTTATCCACTTAATCACAAAACAACTAATAATTCCCCTAGACAAAAAAGGACACAAATGAGCCCTAATTTTAACCTCCCTTATACTATTACTACTTACAATTAACCTACTAGGCCTACTCCCATATACATTCACCCCCACCACCCAACTATCAATAAACATAGCCCTCGCCCTTCCTTTATGACTAGCTACCCTACTCACAGGCCTACGAAACCAACCCTCAATCTCCTTAGGCCACCTTCTCCCAGAAGGAACACCCACCCCCCTAATCCCCGCCCTAATTATAATCGAAACCATCAGTCTCCTTATTCGCCCCCTAGCCTTAGGAGTCCGACTCACAGCAAACCTCACCGCCGGCCATTTACTCATTCAACTCATCTCAACAGCAGCTGTAGTCCTTCTCCCCATTCTTCCAGCAGTATCTATACTGACTACTACCATCCTACTCCTCCTAACAATCCTAGAAATTGCAGTAGCCATAATTCAAGCTTACGTCTTTGTCCTCCTACTAACCTTATACTTACAAGAAAACATCTAATGGCCCACCAAGCACACTCATATCACATAGTAGACCCTAGCCCATGGCCCATCTCCGGAGCAGCAGCTGCTCTACTAACAACATCAGGCCTTGTCATATGATTTCACCAAAACTCCATACAACTTCTCAGCCTAGGATTATTCTCCATAATTCTTGTTATAATCCAATGATGACGAGATATTATTCGTGAGAGTACCTTCCAAGGACATCACACTCTCCCGGTCCAAAAAGGACTACGATACGGAATAATCCTATTCATTACATCCGAAGCATTCTTCTTTCTTGGATTCTTCTGAGCCTTTTTCCACTCTAGCTTAGTACCAACGCCAGAACTAGGCGGCCAATGACCCCCAGCAGGAATCAAACCACTAAACCCCATAGAAGTGCCCTTACTAAATACAGCCATTCTACTGGCTTCAGGAGTAACCGTAACATGAGCACACCATAGCATTACAGAAGGCAACCGAAAACAAGCAATCCATGCATTAACCCTAACAATCCTCCTAGGGTTCTACTTCACAGCCCTCCAAGGAATAGAATATTATGAAGCACCATTCTCAATCGCCGACGGAGTTTACGGTTCAACCTTTTTTGTCGCCACCGGATTTCACGGCCTCCACGTACTCATCGGATCATCTTTCCTCACTATCTGCCTACTACGACTAATCATATTCCACTTTACACCAAATCACCACTTCGGATTTGAAGCCGCTGCCTGATACTGACACTTCGTAGACGTCATCTGATTATTCCTCTACATAACAATCTACTGATGAGGATCCTGCTCTTCTAGTATAAT
Source organism: Tapera naevia (assembly GCA_033556795.1). Taxonomy (NCBI): domain Eukaryota; kingdom Metazoa; phylum Chordata; class Aves; order Cuculiformes; family Neomorphidae; genus Tapera; species Tapera naevia. Next base: position 11,158 of record JAUMJJ010000681.1, on the reverse strand, counting down.
TATTATAATTGACTTCCAATCTATAGAATCTGGTTCAACCCCAGAGAAGAGCAATTAACATAATCACATTTATATTCACCCTCTCCCTAACCCTAAGCATTATTTTAACCACACTAAACTTCTGAATTACTCAAATTAATCCAGATTCAGAAAAATTATCCCCATACGAATGTGGTTTTGACCCTCTTGGCTCCGCACGTCTCCCCTTCTCTATCCGATTCTTTCTAGTAGCAATTCTATTCCTACTATTCGACCTAGAAATCGCACTACTACTACCCCTACCATGAGCCACCCAGCTCCAATCCCCTATCACTACCATAACCTGAACATCCACTATTATCCTATTACTCACCCTAGGACTTATTTATGAATGAACACAAGGTGGCCTAGAATGAGCAGAATAAACAAAAAAAGAAAGTTAGTCTAAACACGACAGTTGATTTCGGCTCAACAGATCATAGCTAAGCCCTATGACTTTCTTAATGTCACTCATACACTTAAGTTTCTACTCTACCTTCACCCTGAGCAGCCTAGGACTCGCTTTCCACCGCACTCACCTAATCTCAGCCCTACTATGCCTAGAAAGCATGATACTCTCCATATACGTGGCCCTAACTGTCTGACCAGTCGAAAACCAAACACCCTCTCACACTCTAATGCCAATCCTAATATTAGCATTTTCGGCTTGCGAAGCAGGTACAGGCCTGGCAATATTAGTAGCATCCACACGAACTCATGGCTCAGATCACCTCCATAACCTAAATCTCCTACAATGCTAAAAATTATCCTACCAACAATTATACTTCTCCCAACAGCCCTACTCTCCACCCAAAAAGCCCTATGAACTAACATCACCCTACACAGCCTAATAATCGCCACCATCAGCCTACACTGACTATCCCCCACATATTTCCCACACAAAACTCTAACCCAATGAACAGGTATTGACCAAATCTCATCCCCCCTCCTTACCCTATCATGCTGATTGCTTCCCCTAATAATTATAGCAAGCCAAAACCATCTACACCACGAACCCTTAACACGCAAACGAATCTTTGCAGCCACCCTAATCATAATTCAACCATTTATTATTCTAGCCTTCTCAACCACAGAACTTATAATATTTTATATTACATTTGAAGCAACCCTCATTCCAACCCTAATCCTCATTACCCGATGGGGCAACCAACCCGAACGCCTAAGTGCTGGCATCTACCTCCTATTTTATACCCTAATTAGCTCCCTCCCACTATTAGTAACAATCCTACACCTTCACACACAAACAGGGACTCTTCACTTAACAATACTAAACTTAACCAACCTCTCACTCCCAAAATCATGAACCACTATCCTCTCAGGAATTGCACTACTAATAGCATTTATAGTAAAAGCCCCACTATACGGCCTACACTTATGACTACCAAAAGCACATGTAGAAGCCCCAATTGCAGGCTCCATGCTTCTAGCAGCACTACTTCTAAAGCTCGGAGGATATGGCATTATACGGATTACTATCCTAATAAACCCCACATTAAACTCACTACAATACCCATTCCTTGCTTTATCTTTATGAGGAGCACTCATAACCAGCTCAATCTGCCTACGCCAAACTGACTTAAAAGCACTCATCGCCTACTCATCTGTCAGCCACATAGGCCTAGTTATCGCTGCAAGCCTAATCCAAACTAACTGATCCTTCTCAGGCGCAATAATCCTCATAATCTCCCACGGCCTCACCTCCTCAATACTATTCTGTCTGGCCAACACAAACTATGAACGTACCCATAGCCGAATCTTATTATTAACACGCAGCCTACAGCCACTCCTACCACTAACAGCAACCTGATGACTACTAGCCAATCTATCAAACATAGCCCTGCCACCAACAACAAATTTAATAGCTGAACTCACCATCATAATTGCCCTATTCAACTGATCAATACTTACAATCATCCTAACTGGACTCGCAACACTACTTACCGCAGCATACACCCTATTTATACTACTGACTACCCAACGAGGAATTTTACCAACCAACATCACATCTATTCAGAACTTTACCACACGTGAACACCTCCTAATAACCCTACACATCATACCTATACTCCTCTTAATCCTTAAACCAGAACTTATCTCAGGAGCCTTCCTATGCAAGTATAGTTTAAACCAAACATTAGACTGTGATTCTAAAAATAGAAGTTAAAACCTTCTTACCTGCCGAGGGGAGGTTCAACCAACAGGAACTGCTAATTCCTGTATCTGAGTCTAAAATCTCAGCCCCCTTACTTTTAAAGGATAACAGTAATCCGCTGGTCTTAGGAACCACTAATCTTGGTGCAAATCCAAGTAAAAGTAGTGGAAACCATCCTAATTATTAACACCTCTATACTTCTCACACTAGCATTAATCCTAATCCCCACACTACTAACCCTATTAACAAAAAATTACAAGAACTCCCCCAGCTCAATTACCAAAACCGTCAAAACTGCCTTTCTCACCAGCCTAATCCCCACCACACTATTCCTATACTCTGGCATAGACAGCATTATCTCCATCTGAGAATGAAAATTCATTATAAACTTTAAAATCCCAATAAACCTTAAAATTGACCAATACTCAATAATATTTTTTCCCATTGCACTATTTGTAACATGATCTATTCTACAATTCGCCTCCTGATATATAGCTACAGAACCATACATTACAAAATTCTTCTCATACTTACTAATATTCCTAACTGCAATATTAACACTAACAATCGCCAACAACCTATTTTTACTTTTCATCGGATGAGAGGGGGTAGGAATTATATCATTTCTCCTAATCGGATGATGGCAAGGCCGAGCAGAAGCCAATACAGCTGCTCTACAAGCTATCCTATATAACCGAATCGGAGATATCGGACTCATCCTAAGTATAGCCTGACTCGCATGCACCATAAACTCATGAGATATCCAACAAACCATGCCCAACCATACCCAAACCCCAACACTCCCATTACTAGGCCTCATCCTAGCCGCAACCGGAAAGTCAGCTCAATTTGGCCTACATCCATGACTACCAGCTGCCATAGAAGGCCCAACCCCAGTTTCCGCCCTACTCCACTCAAGTACTATAGTTGTAGCAGGAATCTTCCTCCTAATCCGAATACACCCTATACTCTCCAACAACCAAACCGCCCTAACCCTATGCTTATGTCTAGGAGCACTATCCACACTATTTGCCGCTACCTGTGCTCTAACACAAAACGACATCAAAAAAATTATTGCCTTCTCAACATCTAGCCAACTAGGACTAATAATAGTAACAATTGGACTAAACCTTCCACAGCTAGCCTTTCTACACATTTCAACCCACGCCTTCTTCAAAGCCATACTCTTCCTGTGCTCTGGATCAATTATCCACAACCTCAGTGGTGAACAAGACATCCGAAAAATAGGCGGCCTTCAAAAAATACTTCCAACAACCACCTCCTGCCTAACTATCGGAAACCTAGCCTTAATAGGAACTCCATTCTTAGCCGGATTCTACTCAAAAGATCTCATCATTGAAAGCCTAAACACATCACACCTTAATACCTGAGCACTACTCCTAACACTACTCGCCACAACATTCACCGCAACATATAGCCTACGAATAACTATTTTAGTACAAACAGGATTCCCCCGCATCCCATCAACTACCCCAATAAACGAAAACGACCCAGCAATTATTAACCCAATCACTCGACTTGCACTAGGCAGCATCCTAGCTGGCCTACTTATCACAACTTACTTCCCACCTACGAGCACCCCTCCAATAACCATACCTACATACATAAAAATTGCCGCTATACTTCTAACGATCCTAGGAACCATTCTAGCCCTCGAACTATCAAACATAACTCACGCCCTATCAAAGCCCAAACAAAACATGGCAATAAACTTCTCATCTACATTAGGCTACTTCAACCCATTACTCCACCGCCTAACCTCTACAAACCTCCTAAACACAGGACAAAAACTATCCTCCCACCTAGCCGACCTATCCTGGTACAAAAAAATAGGCCCAGAAGGACTTGCCACCCTACAAGTCATAACAACCAAAACCTCAACCAACCTACACACAGGCCTCATCAAAGCCTATTTAAGCTCATTTGCCCTATCAATCCTAATCCTCTTACTAATATACAGAACCAACACCCTAATGGCCCCAAACATACGAAAACATCACCCCCTACTAAAAATAATTAACAACTCCCTAATTGACCTCCCAACACCCTCAAATATCTCCGCCTGATGAAATTTCGGCTCTCTTCTAGGTATCTGCCTAGCAACCCAAATCCTTACAGGATTAATGCTAGCCATACACTATACCGCAGACACAACCCTAGCATTCTCCTCCGTAGCCCACATGTGCCGAGACGTCCAATATGGTTGACTACTCCGCAACCTACATGCAAATGGAGCATCAGCATTTTTCATCTGCATTTACCTTCACATCGGACGAGGCTTCTACTACGGCTCCTATCTATTCAAGGAAACCTGAAACACAGGAGTTATCCTCCTCTTAACCTTAATAGCAACCGCCTTCGTAGGATATGTTCTCCCATGGGGACAAATATCGTTTTGAGGCGCAACCGTCATCACTAACCTATTCTCAGCCATCCCATACATCGGACAGACCCTAGTAGAATGAGCTTGAGGAGGCTTCTCAGTAGACAACCCGACACTAACCCGATTTTTTGCCCTACATTTTATTCTTCCATTCATAATTGCAGGTCTCACACTAATCCACCTCACCTTCCTCCACGAAACTGGTTCAAACAACCCACTAGGACTAGCATCAGATTCAGACAAAATCCCATTCCACCCCTACTTCTCCCTAAAAGATATCCTGGGATTCATCACAATACTACTCTTCCTGACAACCCTAGCCCTCTTCTCACCAACACTACTAAGCGACCCAGAAAACTTTACCCCCGCAAACCCACTCATCACACCCCCTCATATTAAACCAGAATGATACTTCCTATTTGCATACGCTATCCTACGCTCAATCCCAAACAAACTTGGAGGAGTCCTTGCACTCGCTGCATCTGTCCTAGTACTATTTCTAGCCCCACTCCTACATAAATCTAAACAACGCACAATAACATTTCGCCCTCTATCCCAAGTATTATTCTGAATTTTAGTCACCAATCTAATCATCCTAACATGAGTAGGCAGCCAACCAGTAGAACACCCATTCATTATCATCGGCCAACTAGCATCCCTCACCTACTTCTCTATTATTCTAATCCTCTTTCCAATCACTGCCACCCTAGAAAACAAGTTACTGAACTACTAAAATACTCTAATAGTTTATCAAAAACATTGGTCTTGTAAGCCAAAGAATGAAGATCCCACCTCTTCTTAGAGTTTTTCTTCCTCCGGGCCCCCCCCCCCTCCCCCCCGGAGGATTTTTTGCCGGGATCTATGTACTCTAGCATACTATTCTCGTACCACATTATACATTATATCCATGTCCTAAATACATTAATATACACACTGGACACAAATCGCATTTTTCACATCCTACTTTCAAGCGCTATCCGCGTGTAACTTATTAACGGAATTTACACTCTGCCCGTACTAAAACCATGACATGCCATTCTATACATTAACGGACTTTCCCTGGACACGAGGCCTCCCGGAGGGAATGACCTTAATGGTAGCAGGACTATTCCGACGAAACTTTGTTCCGGTACAGCTTTCTAAAGTACCCGATGGATTTATTGATCGTTCACAGCACGAGAAATCCGCAACGCCTTGCACGAAGTACCTCCTCATACTAGCTTCAAGCCCATTCTTTCCACCATACACCACTGACACTACTTGCTCTTTTGCGCCTCGGGTTCCTATTTCAGGGTCATCAATTGGTAGTTGGATATATATTGGTTTTCACAGATGCAACCGAGCTCTGTCAGGGGCACTTTGCCTCGTAATCCCGACATCTTTCTGCCTTTTGTCTACTGGTTCCCTCTCTTCCCTTCGGGAGCCTTCACAGGTTGCCCATGGTAGTTAGAGCAGGAGCTTACAATCTATTTACCTGGGCTACAATGGTCCACGGGCCTTTTTATCACTTTCAGAGAATCACTCAATGAGACGGTCGACGTATCCGGGGAATCATCTCAACACTGATGCACTTTAGATAGCCCTCACATACTTGATCCGACTAGCTTAACTCCCGTGTGGCAGGATAATGCATGCATAGGGTATATGATTTTTCGATTTTCGCCCCCCCGGGCGATTTTAACAACACTAGGAATTTCCGACTAAACCATAATTTTCCACCCATCACAATTTTTATCATCACATTTCACATTTTCCCACTCTAGACAAACTACATTAATAAACAAATTCGTTACTTAACAAAAATTTTTTTTACATCATACATCACAAAACATCATCAAACAATCCAGTAAAAATTCATTAAATAAACAAACACTTACATTTGTCACCATCACAAACATAATACATCAAAACATACCTCAGAAAAAAAGGAATTAAACCTTTATCACCAACTCCAAAGCTGGTATTCTAAATTAAACTATTTTCTGATAACCCCACTAAACTGCCCGAATAGCCCCACGCGACAACCCCCGCACAACCTCCAAAACTACGAACAACGTCAACAACAAACCTCACCCCGCCACCAAGAACATCCCAAACCCCAAAGAATAAAACATTGCCACACCACTAAAATCCAACCGCACCAAAAACATACCTCCATTATCAACAGTAACTAACCCAACCTTTCAACACTCAACCACACCTCCTACAACCACACCAACAACAACAACCAAAAATAACCCAACCCCATACCCCACTACTCCCCAATCCCCCCAAGCCTCTGGAAACGGCTCCGCTGCCAAAGAAACAGAGTATACAAACACCACTAACATTCCCCCTAAATACACCATAAAAAGCACTAAAGACACAAACGAAACTCCCAAACTCAACAACCACCCACATCCTATCACAGATGCCAACACCAAACCAACCACCCCATAATATGGCGAAGGATTAGACGCAACCGCCAACCCACCCAACACAAAACCTACACCCAAGAAAAAAACAAAATAAGTCATAATAATTCCTGCTTGGCCTCTCTCCAAGATCTATGGCCTGAAAAACCATCGTTGTAAACTTCAACTACAAGAACACCCTACAAACAAACCATACATCATCATTATATTGTAAACATCATCTTTTATTACTTATCTTATACACATTTTTTCACTTTTTACACTCCACCGCCGCTGGAGTTACATTAAAATAATTCCACCACTTTGTACACCACATCACTTATTATTTACATATTTATTATATATATTTTTACCAAATATTAAAAAAACCCACCTACAACAAAACAAACAACAAACAACAAACAACAAACAACAAACAACAAACAACAAAACACAAACAACAAACAACAAACAACAAACAACAAACAACAAAACAACAAACAACAAACAACAAACAACAAACAACAAACAACAAACAACAAACAACAAACAACAAACAACAAACAACAAACAACAAACAACACAAGCCCCTTTCACGTCCTCGTAGCTTAAATAAAAGCATAGCACTGAAGATGCTAAGATGGTTAGCCCTACCTCCCCGAGGACAAAAGACTTAGTCCTAACCTTACCGTTAGTTCTTGCTAGATATATACATGCAAGTATCCGCATTCCAGTGTAAATGCCCTTAGCCTTCTTGTCAAGATAAAAGGAGCAGGTATCAGGCACACCCCATATCAAAGTAGCCCAAGACGCCTTGCTTAGCCACACCCCCACGGGCATTCAGCAGTAATTAACATTAAGCAATAAGTGTAAGCTTGACTTAGTTATAGCAACCAGAGTTGGTAAATCTTGTGCCAGCCACCGCGGTCATACAAGAGACTCAAATTAACGGTAATACGGCGTAAAGAGTGGTACATGCAGTATCTTGACATTTAAGATCAAAATGTAACCAAGCTGTCATAAGCTCAGATTACAACTAAAGCCGCCCTAAAAGAGATCTTAAATCCTTAGACAAACTAGATCCACGAAAGCCAGGACCCAAACTGGGATTAGATACCCCACTATGCCTGGCCCTAAATCTTGATATCTTCCCATATACAAAGATTATCCGCCTGAGAATTACGAGCACAAACGCTTAAAACTCTAAGGACTTGGCGGTGTCCCAAACCCACCTAGAGGAGCCTGTTCTATAATCGATAACCCACGATTTACCCAACCGACTCTAGCCCTAAGCCAGCCTACATACCGCCGTCGCCAGCTCACCTTTTTGAAAGAACAACAGTGGGCACAATAACCATACTTCGCTAACAAGACAGGTCAAGGTATAGCTTATGAGTCGGGAGCAATGGGCTACATTTCCTAACACTAGGAAACACGGAAGGGAGTGTGAAAACCATTCCCGGAAGGCGGATTTAGCAGTAAATAGGGACAATGAGAGCCCCATTTAAATTGGCCCTGGGACACGTACATACCGCCCGTCACCCTCGTCACAACCACATTCCCTTAATAAATTAATACTACATTACTAGGTAAAGATGAGGTAAGTCGTAACAAGGTAAGTGTACCGGAAGGTGTACTTAGCATACCAAGGCGTAGCTACAACACCAAAGCATTCAGCTTACACCTGAAAGATATCTGCCATCACCCAGATCGCCTTGAAGCCCAAACTCTAGCCCAACCCTTCATATCTAATTAACCAAAAAACTAACTTCATCACTTAACTAAAACATTCAATAAACCTAGTATAGGCGATAGAAAAGGACATCATCCGGAGCGATAGAGCCCCTGTACCGCAAGGGAAAGATGAAATAATAATGAAAACCTAAGCATATAATAGCAAAGACAAAATCTTGTACCTTTTGCATCATGATTTAGCCAGAACCACCAAGCAAAACGGATTTAAGCTTGCCCCCCCGAAACCCAAGCGAGCTACTCACGAGCAGCTATACATGAGCGAACCCGTCTCTGTCGCAAAAGAGTGGGATGACTCGTTAGTAGAGGTGAAAAGCCAACCGAGCTGGGTGATAGCTGGTTGCCTGTGAAACGAATTTAAGTTCTCTCTAGACCTCCCTCTAAGGAAACCTAACCAAACCCCCATGTAGAAGGTCAAGAGTAATTTAAAGGGGGTACAGCCCCTTTAAAAAAGAAAACAATCTCCCCTAGCGGATAAACACCACACCCACATCCTTACTGTAGGCCTTTAAGCAGCCATCATTAAAGAATGCGTCAAAGCTCGCCTCTTAAAAATACTAAAACAACATGACTCCCTTACCACTAACAGGCTAACCTATCCCTATAGAAGAACTTATGCTAAAATAAGTAACTTGGAACATTTCCCTCCCTAGCGCAAGCTTACATCATTTAATTATTAACAGACCATAATTAATACCTCAATTCTAACAAGACAAAATATTAAACATACTGTTAACCCAACCCAGGTGCGCATATTAGAAAGATTAAAATCTACAAAAGGAACTCGGCAAACCCAAGACCCGACTGTTTACCAAAAACATAGCCTTTAGCCAACCAAGTATTAAAGGTGATGCCTGCCCAGTGACAGAACGTTTAACGGCCGCGGTATCCTAACCGTGCGAAGGTAGCGCAATCAATTGTCTCATAAATCGGGACTTGTATGAATGGCTAAACGAGGTCTTAACTGTCTCCTGTAGATAATCAGTGAAATTGATCTTCCTGTGCAAAAGCAGGAATGAACCATAAGACGAGAAGACCCTGTGGAACTTAAAAATCAATGGCCATCACCAACACTAACCAAGCCTACTAGGCCTACAACTTACTAGACAATGGCTCATATTTTTTGGTTGGGGCGACCTTGGAGAAAAACAAATCCTCCAAAAATAAGACCACAACTCTTAACTAAGAGTGACATCTCAATGTGCTAATAGTAATCAGACCCAGTACAACTGAGTAATGAACCAAGCTACCCCAGGGATAACAGCGCAATCTCCTTCAAGAGCCCATATCGACAAGGAGGTTTACGACCTCGATGTTGGATCAGGACATCCTAATGGTGCAGCCGCTATTAAGGGTTCGTTTGTTCAACGATTAACAGTCCTACGTGATCTGAGTTCAGACCGAGCAATCCAGGTCGGTTTCTATCTATGACTAGGCCTTCCCTAGTACGAAAGGACCGGGGAAAGCAGGGCCAATATTACCCAACACGCCCTCCCTCAAGTAGTGAACTCAACTAAACTACTATAATGGATATTAACATATAACCAATGCCCTAGAAAAGGGCCGCTAGCGTGGCAGAGCTTGGTAAATGCAAAAGGCTTAAGCCCTTTACCCAGAGGTTCAAGTCCTCTCCCTAGCTTTCATCAACTATGTCAAAACCCTCTACCCTTACCCTCCTCTTTATATCACTGTCCTATGCTATCCCAATTTTACTTGCTGTAGCCTTCCTAACCCTAGTAGAACGAAAAATCCTAAGCTACATACAATCCCGAAAGGCCCAAACGTTGTAGGCCCATTTGGTTTACTACAACCTGTAGCAGATGGTGTAAAACTATTTATTAAAGAACCAATCCGACCATCTACTTCATCTCCATTCTTATTTATCGTAACCCCAATACTAGCACTACTATTGGCAATCACAATCTGAATCCCCCTCCCACTTCCATTTTCCCTAGCCGACTTGAACCTAGGACTACTATTCCTGTTAGCCATATCAAGCCTAGCCGTATACTCAATCCTATGATCTGGATGAGCCTCCAACTCAAAATATGCCCTAATCGGAGCCCTACGTGCAGTAGCACAAACAATTTCATATGAAGTTACACTAGCTATCATCCTGCTCTCCGTAATTATATTAAGCGGAAACATACTCCCTAAATACCCTCATTACCACCCAAGAACCACTTTACCTTATCTTCTCTTCCTGACCCCTTGCAATGATATGGTATATTTCAACCCTAGCCGAAACAAACCGTGCCCCATTCGACCTCACAGAAGGAGAGTCAGAACTAGTCTCCGGATTTAATGTCGAATACGCTGCAGGTCCTTTCGCTCTTTTCTTCCTAGCCGAATACGCAAACATTATACTAATAAACACACTAACCACCATTCTATTCCTCAACCCAAGTTCACTAAACC
>JAUMJJ010000680.1:0-15289 GCA_033556795.1 Tapera naevia | reverse complement strand
CTGAGCTCAGGGTGATCTCAGATTAAGCTCAGAGTGAGCTCATATTAAGCTCAGGGTGAGCTCAGATTAAACTCAGGGTGAGCTCAGATTAAGATCAGGGTGAGCTCAGATTAAGATCAGGGTGAGGTCAGAATAAGCTCAGATTGAGGTCAGAGTGAGCTCAGATTAAACTCAGATTCAGCTCAGAATAAACTCAGGGTGAGCTCAGGATAAGCCCAGATTAAGGTCAGATTAAGGGCAGGGTGAGGGCAGGGTGAGATCGGAGTAAACTCAGATTAAGCTCAGAGTGACCTCAGAATAAGATCAAGGTGAGGTCAGAATAAAACCAGATTAAGCTCAGGGTGAACTCAGATTAAGCTCAGGGTGAGCTCAGATTAAACTCAGGGTGAACTCAGATTAAACTCACTCAGGGTGAGCTCAGATTAAACTCACTCAGGGTGAGCTCAGATTAAACTCAGGGTGAGCTCAGATTAAGCTCAGGGTGAGGGCAGGGTGAGATCGGAGTAAACTCAGATTAAGCTCAGAGTGACCTCAGAATAAGATCAAGGTGAGGTCAGAATAAAACCAGATTAAGCTCAGGGTGAACTCAGAATAAACTCAGGGTGAGCTCAGATTAAACTCAGGGTGAGCTCAGATTAAACTCAGGGTGAACTCAGATTAAACTCAGGGTGAGCTCGGATTAAACTCAGAGTGAGCTGAGATTAAACTCAGGGTGAGCTCAGATTAAACTCAGGGTGAGCTCAGATTAAACTCAGGGTGAGCTCAGATGAAACTCAGGGTGAGCTCAGATGAAACTCAGGGTGAGCTCAGATTAAGATCAGAGTGAACTCAGAATAAAGTCAGAGTGAACTCAGATTAAGATCAGGGTGAGGTCAGAATAAGCTCAGATTGAGGTCAGAGTGAGCTCAGATTAAACTCAGATTCAGCTCAGAATAAACTCAGGGTGAGCTCAGGATAAGGCCAGATTAAGGTCAGATTAAGGGCAGGGTGAGGGCAGGGTGAGATCGGAGTAAACTCAGATTAAGCTCAGAGTGACCTCAGAATAAGATCAAGGTGAGGTCAGAATAAAACCAGATTAAGATCAGAGAGAGCTCAGATTAAACTCAGGGTGAACTCAGGTTAAACTCAGAGTGAGCTCAGATTAAAGTCAGAGTGAGCTCAGATTAAACTCAGATTAAGCTCAGAGTGAGATAATAATAAGGTCAGATTAAGGTGAGTGAGCTCAGGTTAAGCTCTGGGTGAGTTCAGATTGAGCTGGGATTAAGCTTGAAGTGAGGTCGCATTGAGCTGGGATTAAGATTGGAGTGAGCTCAGATTGAGCCGGGATTAGGCTTGGAGTGAGCTCAGATTAAGGTGAGTGAGCGCAGATTAAGGTGAGTGAGTGCAGATTAAGGTGAGTGAGTGCAGATTAAGGTGAGTGAGCGCAGATTAAGGTGAGTGAGCTCAGATTAAGGTGAGTGAGCTCAGATTGAGGTGAGTGAGCGCAGATTAAGGTGAGTGAGCGCAGATTAAGGTCAGGGTGAGCTCAGATTAAGGTGAGTGAGATCAGATTAAGGTCAGGGTGAGCTCAGATTAAACCCCAGGGGGTCAGCAGGGGTTTCCCAGGGGTTCCGGGGGTTCCTGGGGTTCCCGGGGGGGGGTGGGGTGGGGGGGGGTGTCCAGGGGGTTAATGGGGGGGTTTGGGGGGTGGGGGGTGTCCCTGAGGGATTCCTGGGGGTTAATGAGGGGTTAATGAGGGGTTAATGGGGGTCCCCAGTTTTGGGGGGGCGGGGGGGGGAAAGGGGGGTTTGGAGGGTGGGGGGGGTTAGGGGGGGTTGGGGGTTTGGGGGGGGTTGAAGGATTGGGGGGTCCAGGGGGGTTGGAGGATTGGGGGGGTTGGAGAGTTTGGGGGGGTTGGGGGGAGTTGGGGGGGTTCAGGGGGTTTGGGGGGGTTTGGGGGATGGGGGGGTTTGGGGGGTTCAGGGGGGGTTGGGGGCATTGGAGGGCGTTTGGGGGGGTTGGGGGTTCAGGGGTTTGGGGGGGTGGGAGGTTTGGGGGGTTCAGGGGGTTTGGGGGGTTTGGAGGGGGGTGGCAGGGGGGGGGTTGGAGGATTGGGGGGGGTGGGGGTTGGGGGGGTTCAGGGGGGTTGGGGGCATTGGAGGGGGTTTGGGGGGGTTGGGGGTTCAGGGGTTTGGGGGGTTCAGGGGGTTTGGGGGGGGGTTTTGGGGTGAGCTCGGAGTGAGTTGGGATTAGGCTTGGGGTGAACTCAGATTGAGCTGGGATTAGGCTTGGAGTGAGCTCGGAGTGAGTTGGGATTAAGTTTGGAGTGAGCTCGGATTGATCTGGATTAATCTTGGAGTGAGCTCGGAGTAAACTCGGAGTGAGCTCAGAGTGAGTTGGGATTAAGTTTGGAGTGAACTCGGAGTGAGTTGGGATTAGGCTTGGAGTGAGCTCAGAGTGAGTTGGGATTAGGCTTGGAGTGAGCTCGGAGTGAGTTGGGATTAAGTTTGGAGGGAGCTCAGATTGATCTGGATTAAGCTTGAAGTGAGCTCGGAGTAAACTCAGAGAGAGCTCAGATTGAGTTGGGATTAGGCTTGGAGTGAGCTCAGAGTGAGCTGGGATTAAATTTGGAGTGAGTTGGGATTAAGTTTGGCACGAGGTCAGAGTGAGCTTGGGGTAAAATCAGGGTGAACTCACATTGAGCTGGGATTAAGTTTGGAGTGAGCTCAGAGTGAGTTGGGATTAAGTTTGGGGTGAGCTCAGAGTGAGTTGGGATTAGGTTTGGAGTGAGTTGGGATTAAGTTTGGAGGGAGCTCGGAGTAAACTCAGAGTGAGCTCAGATTGAGTTGGGATTAGGCTTGGAGTGAGCTCAGATTGAGTTGGGATTAAGTTTGGCACGAGGTCAGAGTGAGCTTGGGGTAAAATCAGGGTGAACTCACATTGAGCTGGGATTAAACTTGGAGTGAGCTCAGAGTGAGTTTGGATTAAGCTTGGAGTGAACTCAGAGTGAGTTGGGATTAAGTTTGGAGTGAGCTCAGAGTGAGTTGGGATTAAGTTTGGAGTGAGCTCGGATTGATCTGGATTAATCTTGGAGTGAGCTCGGAGTAAACTCGGAGTGAGCTCAGAGTGAGTTGGGATTAGGTTTGGAGTGAGTTGGGATTAAGTTTGGAGGGAGCTCGGAGTAAACTCAGAGTGAGCTCAGATTGAGTTGGGATTAGGTTTGGAGTGAGGTCAGAGTGAGCTTGGGATTAAGTTTGGCACGAGGTCAGAGTGAGCTTGGGGTAAAATCAGGGTGAACTCACATTGAGCTGGGATTAAACTTGGAGTGAGCTCAGAGTGAGTTTGGATTAAGCTTGGAGTGAACTCAGATTGATCTGGATTAAGATTGGAGTGAGCTCGGAGTGATCTGGATTAATCTTGGAGTGAGCTTGGAGTAAACTCAGAGTGAGCTCAGAGTGAGTTGGGATTAAGTTTGGAGTGAGTTGGGATTAAGTTTGGAGGGAGCTCGGAGTAAACTCAGAGAGAGCTCAGAGTGAGTTGGGATTAAGTTTGGAGTGAGTTGGGATTAATCTTGGCACGAGGTCAGAGTGAGCTTGGGGTAAAATCAGGGTGAACTCACATTGAGCTGGGATTAAACTTGGAGTGAGCTCAGAGTGAGTTTGGATTAAGCTTGGAGTGAACTCAGAGTGAGTTGGGATTAAGTTTGGAGTGAGCTCAGAGTGAGTTGGGATTAAGTTTGGAGTGAGCTCGGATTGATCTGGATTAATCTTGGAGTGAGCTCGGAGTAAACTCAGAGTGAGCTCAGATTGAGTTGGGATTAAGTTTGGGGTGAGCTCAGAGTGAGTTGGGATTAGGTTTGGAGTGAGTTGGGATTAAGTTTGGAGGGAGCTCGGAGTAAACTCAGAGTGAGCTCAGATTGAGTTGGGATTAGGCTTGGAGTGAGCTCAGAGTGAGCTGGGATTAAGTTTGGAGTGAGTTTGGATTAAATTTGGAGTGAGTTGGGATTAAGTTTGGAGGGAGCTCGGAGTAAACTCGGAGTGAGCTCAGATTGAGTTGGGATTAAGTTTGGAGTGAGCTCGGACTGATCTGGATTAATCTTGGAGTGAGCTTGGAGTAAACTCAGAGTGAGCTCAGATTGAGTTGGGATTAGGCTTGGAGTGAGTTGGGATTAATCTTGGCACGAGGTCAGAGTGAGCTTGGGGTAAAATCAGGGTGAGGTGAGATTGAGCTGGGATTAAACTTGGAGTGAGCTCAGATTGATCTGGATTAAGTTTGGAGTGAATTGGGATTAAGTTTGGAGTGAACTCAGAGTGAGTTGGGATTAAGTTTGGAGTGAGCTCAGATTGAGTTGGGATTAAGTTTGGAGTGAACTCAGAGTGAGTTGGGATTAAGTTTGGAGTGAACTCAGATTGAGTTGGGATTAAGTTTGGAGTGAACTCAGAGTGAGTTGGGATTAGGCTTGGAGTGAGCTCGGAGTAAACTCGGAGTGAACTCAGATTGAGCTGGGATTAGGCTTGGAGTGAGTTGGGATTAGGCTTGGAGTGAACTCAGATTAAGGTCGGAGTGAGCTCAGATTAAACTCAGATTAAGCTCAGGGGTCAAGAGGGGTTTCCCAGGGGTTCCGGGGGATTCCCAGGGGTTCTGGGGGATTCCCAGGGGGGTTCCCGGGGGTTTCCCAGGGGTTCCCCCGGGGATTCTGGGGGGGGGGGGGGGGGGTAATGCCGGGGGAGGGGGTTCCTGGGGGGTTCTGGGGGGGTTCCCGGGGCTTCCTGGGGGGGGTGGGGGGAGGTGTTCCTGGGGGATTCCCGAGGGGGTTCCCAGGGGTTTCCCAAGGGTTCCCCGGGGGTTCTGGGGGATTAATGGGGGGGGGGGGGGGTTCCCGGGGGAGGGGGTTCCTGGGGGGGTTAAGGGGGGGTTCCCAGGGGTCCTGGGGGTTCCGGGGTGCCAAGAGGGTACCTTGGGGCCAAGGGGGGGGCACTTGGGGGGTTCTGGGGGGGGGGGGGAGTTAATGGGGGGGGTTCTGGGGGGGGTTAATGGGGGGGGATTTTGTAGGGGGTTATTGGGGGGGTTCTGGGGGGTTCTGGGGGGTTCTGGGGTTCCGGGGGGTTCTGGGGGGGGTTAATGGGGGGGGGGGGGGGATTTATAGGGGGTTAAGGGGGGGGGGGTCCAGGGGGTTCTGGGGGGCTTAATGGGGGGTGTGGGGGGGTGGGTTCTGGGGTTCCAGAGGGTTCCAGGGGGTTAATGGGGGGGGGGGGGGGATTTATTGGGGGGGTTCTGGGGGTCCCGGGGGGGTCCCGTGGTTCCGGGGGGGTTAACGGGGGATTAATCGGGGGGGGGGGGGTGTCCAGGGGTTCCTGGGGTTCCAGGGGTTCCCGGTGTCCCGGGGGGGGGGTCCCGGAGGTTAATGGGAAGGGGGGGGTGCCCGGGGTGTCCTGGGGTTCTGGGGGTGCTAAGGGGGGGTTCGGGGGGGGGGGGTCCCAGGGGTGCTAATTGGGGGGTTCCTGGGGTGTCCTTTGTTTCCAGGGGGGTCCTGGGGGTGCTGATTGGGGGTCCCCAGGGTGTCCCATGTTTCTGGGTGACCGAGGGGGTCCTGGGGGTGCTAATTGGGGGGTCCCATGGGTGCTAATTGGGGGGTCCCCAGGGTGCCCCGTGTTCCTGGGTGTCCCGGGGGGGCCCCGGGGGTGCTGATTGGGGGGTTCCCAGGGTGTCCTTTGTTTCCAGGGGGGGTCCAGGGGGTACTAATTGGGGGTTCCCGGGGTGTCCCATGTGCCTGGGTGTCCGAGGGGGTCCCTGGGGTGCTGATTGGGCGTCCCCAGGGTGCCCCATGTTCCTGGGTTTCCTGGGGGGGGTCCCAGGGGTGCTGATTGGGGGTTCTCGGGGTGCCCTGTGTTTCTGGGTGTCCCAGGGGGTTCCCATGGGTGCTAATTGGGGGGTTCCTGGGGTGTCCTTTGGTTCCAGGGGGGGTCCAGGGGGTACTAATTGGGGGTCCCCGGGGTGTCCCATGTGCCTGGGTGTCCCAGGGGGTCCCATGGGTGCTGATTGGGGGGTCCCCGGGGTGTCCCATATTCCTGGGTGTCCCGGGGGGGTCCCATGGGTGCTGATTGGGGGTCCCCGGGGTGCCCCGTGTTCCTGGGTGTCCCGGGGGGGTCCTGGGGGTGCTGATTGGGGGGTTCCCAGGGTGTCCTTTGTTTCCAGGGGGGTCCCATGGGTGCTGATTGGGGGTCCCAGGGGTGCCCTGTGTTCCTGGGTGTCCCGGGGGGGGTTCCCATGGGTGCTGATTGGGGGTCCCTGGGGTGTCCCATGTTCCTGGGTGACCGGGGGGGTTCCCAGGGTGCCCTTTGTTTCTGGGGGGGTCCCTGGGGTGCTGATTGGGGGTCCCTGAGGGTGCTAATTGGGGGTTCCCAGGGTGCCCCGTGTTCCTGGGTGTCCCGGGGGGGTTCCCATGGGTGCTGATTGGGGGTCCCAGGGGTGCTGATTGGGGGTCCCCAGGGTGCCCCGTGTTCCTGGATGTCCCGGGGGGGGGGTGTCCCATGGGTGCTGATTTGGGGGTTCCCGGGGTGCCCCGTGTTCCTGGGTGTCCCGGGGGGGTCCTGGGGGTGCTGATTGGGGGGTCCCTGGGGTGTCCTTTGTTTCCAGGGGGGGTCCCAGGGGTGCTGATTGGGGGTCCCTGGGGTGCCCCGTGTTCCTGGGTGTCCCATGGGTGCTGATTGGGGGTTCCTGGGGTGTCCCATGTTTCTGGGTGTCCTGGGGGGGGTCCCAGGGGTGCTAATTGGGGGTCCCCAGGGTGTCCTTTGTTTCCAGGGGGGGTCCAGGGGGTACTAACTGGGGGGTCCCCGGGGTGCCCCGTGTTCCTGGGTGTCCCAGGGGGGTCCCATGGGTGCTGATTGGGGGTCCCGGGGGTGCTAATTGGGGGTCCCCGTGGTGCCCCGTGTTCCTGGGTGTCCCGGGGGGGTCCCCAGGGTGTCCTTTGTTTCCGGGGGGGGTCCCATGGGTGCTGATTGGGGGGTCCCCGGGGTGTCCCATGTTTCTGGGTGTCCCGGGGGGGTCCCATTGGTGCTAATTGGGGGGTCCCCGGGGTGCCCCGTGTTCCTGGGTGTCCTGGGGGGGTCCCCAGGGTGTCCTTTGTTTCCGGGGGGGGTCCCATGGGTGCTGATTGGGGGTCCCTGGGGTGCCAATTGGGGGTCCCCGGGGTGCCCCGTGTTCCTGGGTGTCCCAGGGGGGTTCCCATGGGTGCTAATTGGGGGTCCCCGGGGTGTCCCATGTTCCTGGGTGTCCCGGGGGGGTCCCATGGGTGCTGATTGGGGGTCCCCGTGGTGCCCTGTGTTCCTGGGTGTCCTGGGGGGGGTCCCATGGGTGCTGATTGGGGGTCCCTGGGGTGCCAATTGGGGGTCCCCGGGGTGTCCCGTGTTCCTGGATGTCCCGGGGGGGGGTGTCCCATGGGTGCTAATTGGGGGGTTCCTGGGGTGTCCCATATTCCTGGGTGTCCCGGGGGGGGTCCCATGGGTGCTGATTGGGGGGTTCTCGGGGTGCCCCATGTTCCTGGGTGTCCTGGGGGGTTCCCAGGGGTGCTGATTGGGGGTACCCGGGGTGCCCTTTGTTTCCAGGGGGGGTCCCCAGGGTGCCCCATGTTCCTGGGTGTCCCGAGGGGGTCCCAGGGGTGCTGATTGGGGGGTTCTCGGGGTGCCCCGTGTTCCTGGGTGTCCCGGGGGGGTCCTGGGGGTGCTGATTGGGGGGTCCCTGGGGTGTCCTTTGTTTCCAGGGGGGGGTCCCAGGGGTGCTAATTGGGCGTCCCTGGGGTGCCCCGTGTTCCTGGGTGTCCCATGGGTGCTGATTGGGGGTTCCCAGGGTGTCCCATGTTCCTGGGTGTCCCGGGGGGGTTCCCATGGGTGCTGATTGGGGGTCCCTGGGGTGCCAATTGGGGGTTCCCGGGGTGCCCCGTGTTCCTGGGTGTCCCGGGGGGGGTCCTGGGGGTGCCAATTGGGGGGTCCCCGTGGTGCCCCGTGTTCCTGGGTGTCCCGGGGGGTTCCCAGGGGTGCTAATTGGGGGTCCCCAGGGTGTCCTTTGTTTCCAGGGGGTCCCAGGGGTGCTGATTGGGGGTCCCATGGGTGCTGATTGGGGGTCCCTGGGGTGCCAATTGGGGGTCCCCGGGGTGCCCCGTGTTCCTGGGTGTCCCGGGGGGGTCCCCAGGGTGTCCTTTGTTTCCGGGGGGGGTCCCATGGGTGCTGATTTGGGGGTTCCCGGGGTGCCCCGTGTTCCTGGGTGTCCCGGGGGGGGTCCTGGGGGTGCCAATTGGGGGTTCCCGGGGTGCCCCGTGTTCCTGGGTGTCCCAGGGGGGGTCCCATGGGTGCTGATTGGGGGTTCCCATGGGTGCTGATTGGGGGGTCCCCGGAGTGTCCTTTGTTTCCAGGGGGGGTCCCCGGGGTGCCCCATGTTCCTGGGTGTCCTGGGGGGGTCCCATGGGTGCTGATAGGGGGTCCCCGGGGTGCCAATTGGGGGTCCCCGTGGTGCCCCGTGTTCCTGGGTGTCCCTGGGGGGTTCCCATGGGTGCTGATTTGGGGGTTCCCGGGGTGCCCCGTGTTCCTGGGTGTCCCTGGGGGGGTCCCCGGGGGTGTCTAACGCCCCCCACCCCCCCCCCTGGCAGTGCTGAACCAGCTGGAGGAGCTGCTGAGCGACATGAAGGCGGACGTGACGCGCCTCCCGGCGACGCTGTCGCGCATCCCCCCCATCGCCGCGCGCCTCCAGATGTCCGAGCGCAGCATCCTCAGCCGCCTGGCGAGCAAGGGCACCGAGAGCCACCCCGCCCCGGTGAGCCCCGCCGACACCTGGGCGCACCTGGGGGCAACTGGGGGCAACTGGGCACACCTGGGGGCACCTGGGGGCAACTGAGGGCACCTGGGGGAACCTGGGGGCACCTGGGGGCACCTGGGGGCAACTGGGGGAACCGGGGGGCACCTGGGGGCAGCTGGGGGTAACTGGGGGCATTTGGGGGCAGCTGGGGGCAACTGGGGGCAACTGGGGGCAGCTGGGGGCACCTGGGCACACCTGGGGGCACCTGAGGGCACCTGGGCACACCTGGGGGCACCTGGGGGAACCTGGGCACACCTGGGGGAACCGGGGGGCACCTGGGGGCACCTGGGCACACCTGGGGGCACCTGGGGATATCGAGGGGCACTTGGGGGCACCTGAGGGCAGCTGGGGGCACCTGGGGGGCACCTGAGGGCACCTGGGCGCACCTGGGGGCACCTGGTGGCACTTAGGGGCACCTGGGCACACCTGGGGGCAACTGGGGGCACCTGGGGGAACCTGGGGGCACCTGAGGGCACCTGGGGGCACCTGGGGGCTCCTGGGGGCACCTGGGGGCAACTGGGGGCAGCTGGGGGCAGCTGGGGGCAGCTGGGGGCAACTGGGGGAACCTGGGCGCACCTGGGGGCACCTGGGGGCACCTGGGGGAACCTGGGGGCACCTGGGGGCACCTGGGGGCACCTGGGGGCAACTGGGGGCAGCTGGGGGCATCGGGGGGCACCTGGGGGCACCTGGGGGCACCTGGGGGCATCGGGGGGCACCTGGGGGCTCCTGGGGGCATCGGGGGGCAGCTGGGGGCAACTGGGGGCAACTGGGGGCACCTGGGGGCATCGGGGGGCAGCTGGGGGCAACTGGGGGCAACTGGGGGCAATTGGGGGCACTTGGGGGCACCTGGGGGCACCTGGGGGCACCTGGGGGCAATTGGGGGCACCTGGGGGCACCTGGGGGCACCTGAGGGCACCTGAGGGCAACTGGGGGCAGCTGGGGGCACCTGGGGGCACCTGGGGACAACTAGGGGCAACTGGGGGCACCTGAGGGCAACTGGGGGCAACTGGGGGCACCTGGGGGAACCTGGGGGCACCTGGGGGCACCTGGGGTGTGGGATGTGGGGCACCTGGGCACACCTGGGGGCACCTGGGGGCACCTGGGGGCACCAGGGTGTGGGTTATGGGGCACCTGGGCACACCTGGGGGCACCTGGGGGCACTTGGGGGCATCAGGGGGCATCGGGGGGCACCCGGGGTGTGGGGTGTGGGGCACCTGGGGGGCACCTGGGGGCAACTGGGGGCACCTGGGGGCACTTGGGGGCAACTGGGGGCAACTGGGGGCACCGGGGGGCACCTGAGGGCACCTGGGGGAACCTGGGGGCACCTGGGGGAACCTGGGGGCAGCTGGGGGCACCAGGGGGCACCTGAGGGCAACTGGGGGCACCTGGGGGAACCTGGGGGCATCGGGGGGCACCTGAGGTGTGGGGCACCTGGGCACACCTGGGGGCAACTGGGGGCATCTGGGGGCACCTGAGGGGCACCTGGGGGAACCTGGGGGCATCGGGGGGCACCTGGGGTGTGGGGTGTGGGGCACCTGGGGGGCACCTGGGGGCAACTGGGGGCACCTGGGGGCAACTGGGGGCAACTGGGGGAACCTGGGGGAACCTGGGGGCACCTGGGGGAACCGGGGGGCAACTGGGGGCAACTGGGGGCAGCTGGGGGCACCTGGGCACACCTGGGGGCACTTGGGGGCAACTGGGGGCACCGGGGAACACCTGGGGGCACCTGGGGGAACTTGGGGGCACCTGGGGGCATCGGGGGGCACGTGGGGTGTGGGGCACCTGGGGGCACCTGGGCACACCTGGGGGCACCTGGGGGAACCTGGGGGCAACTGGGGGCACCAGGGTGTGGGTTATGGGGCACCTGGGCACACCTGGGGGCACCTGGAGGAACCTGGGGGCATCGGGGGGCACCCGGGGTGTGGGGCACCTGGGGGCACCTGGGGGCACCAGGGTGTGGGTTATGGGGCACCTGGGCACACCTGGGGGCACCTGGGCGCACCTGGGGGCACCTGGGGGCATCGGGAGGCATCGGGGGGCACCCGGGGTGTGGGGTGTGGGGCACCTGGGGGCACCTGGGGACACCTGGGGGCACCTGGGGGTACCTGGGCGCACCTGGGGGCACCAGGGTGTGGGGTATGGGGCACCTGGGCACACCTGGGGGCACCTGGCGGCACCTGGGGGCACTTGGGGGCACCTGAGGGCACCTGGGGGCACTTGGGGGCACCTGGGCGCACCTGGGGGCACCTGGGGGCATCGGGGGGCACCTGGGGGCACCAGGGGGCACCGGGGTGTGGGGTATGGGGCACCTGGGCACACGTGGGGGCACCTGAGGGCACCTGGGGGCACCAGAGTGTGGGGTGTGGGGGCACCTCGGGGCACCTGGGTTCAGCAGAGTGTGGGGTATGGGGCACCTGGGCACACCTGGGGGCAGCTGATGACACCTGGGGGCACCAGGGTATGGGGTATGGGGCATCTGGGCACACCTGGGGGCACCTGGGAGCACCGGGGTGTGGGGTATGGGGCATCTGGGCACTCCTAGGGGCACCTGAGGGCACCTGGGGGCACGTGGGGGCACCAGGGTGTGGGGTATGGGGCACCTGGGCACACCTGGGGGCACCTGGGGGCACCGGGGTGTGAGGTGTGGGGCATCTGGGCACACCTGGGGGCACCGGAGTGTGGGGTATGGGGCACCTGGGCACACCTAGGGGCACCTGAGGGCACCTGTGGTCACCAGGGTGTGGGGTATGGGGCACCTGGGGGCACCTAGGGGCACACCTGGGGGCACCTGAGGGCATGTGGGGGCACTGGGGTGTGGGGTATGGGGCACCTGGGCACACCTGGGGGCACCTGGGGGCACCGAGCCGTGGGGTGTGGGGCACCTGGACACACCTGGACGCACCTGGACGCACCTGGGGGCACCGAGCCGTGGGGTATGGGGCACCTGGGCACACCTGGGGGCACCTGGGCACCTGTGGCCATAGGTGGGGGCACCTGGGCACACCTTAGGGCCAGGGGTGGGGGCACCTGGGCAGGTGACCCTGGTGCCCCCCTCCCCCCAGACCTTCCCGCCGGGGCCCTACGCGACCCCCCCGAGCTATGGGGGCACCTTTGGGACCCCCCCGGGCGGAGCCCTCCCCCCTGGAGGTGCCAACTACAGCCAGATGCCACCTGGGTCCTTCATCACAGGTGAGCGGCCGCACCTGGGCACCTGGGGGGGCATCTGGGCACCTGAGGGGGCACCTGGGTACCTGGGGGGGGGCACCTGGGCACCTGGGGGGCACCTAGGCCAAGGTTGGGGGCACCTGGGCCATGGGGGGGGCACCTGGGGGGGCATCTGGGCATCTGAGGGGGGCACCTGGAGCCAAGGGGGACACACCTGGGTGCCTGGGGGGGGCACCTAGGCCAAGGTTGGGGGCACCTGGGCACCTGAGGGGGCACCTGGTCACCTGGGCATCTAAGGGGGGGCACCTGGGCGCCTGGGGGGGGCACCTAGGCTAAGGTTGGGGGCACCTGGGCCATGGGTGGGGGCACCTGGGGGGGCACCTGGGCACCTGGGGGGGGCACCTGGGCATCTGGGGGGGGCACCTGGGCATCTGGGGGGCACCTAGGCCAAGGTTGGGGGCACCTGGGCCATGGGTGGGGGCACCTGGGGGGGCACCTGGGCACCTGAGGGGGGCACCTGGGCACCTGGGCATCTAAGGGGGGGCACCTGGGCACCTGAGGGGGACACCTGAGCACCTGGGGGGGGCACCTTCAGCCAAGGGGGACACACCTGGGTGCCTGGGGGGGGCACCTAGGCCAAGGTTGGGGGTACCTGGGCCATGGGGGGGGCACCTGGGCACCTGAGCGGGGCACCTGGGCACCTGAGGGGGCACCTGGGCACCTGGGGGGGGGGGGGGGGCACCTGGGCACCTGGGGGGCACCTAGGCCAAGGTTGGGGGCACCTGGGCCATGAGGGGGGCACCTGGGGGGGCATCTGGGCATCTGAGGGAGGGCACCTGGGCACTTGAGGGGGGCACCTGGGCACCTGGGGGGGGCACCTGGGGCCGAGGGAGACACACCTGGGCACCTGGGGGGCACCTAGGCCAAGGTTGGGGGCACCTGGGCCATGGGGGGGGCACCTGGGGGGGCACCTGGGCATCTGAGGGGGGCACCTGGGCACCTGGGGGAGGGCACCTGGGAACTTGAGGGGGGCACCTGGGCACCTGGGGGGGGCACCTGGAGGCAAGGGGGACACACCTGGGTGCCTGGGGGGGGCACCTAGGCCAAGGTTGGGGGCACCTGGGCCATGGGGGGGGCACCTGGGGGGGCATCTGAGGGAGGGCACCTGGGCACTTGAGGGGGGCATCTGGGCACCTGGAGCCAAGGGGGACACACCTGGATGCCTGAGGGGGCACCTGGGGGGGCACCTGGGCACCTGAGGGGGGCACCTGGGCACCTGGGCATCTAAGGGGGGGGCACCTGGGCGCCTGGGGGGGGGCACCTGGGGCCGAGGGAGACACACCTGGGCACCTGGGGGGCACCTAGGCCAAGGTTGGGGGCACCTGGGGGGGCACCTGGGCACCTGAGGGGGGCACCTGGGCACCTGGGCATCTAAGGGGGGGGCACCTGGGCGCCTGGGGGGGGCACCTAGGCCAAGGTTGGGGGCACCTGGGCCATGGGTGGGGGCACCTGGGGGGGCACCTGGGCACCTGAGGGGGCACCTGGGCCATGGGTGGGGGCACCTGGGCACCTGGGGGGGGGTTAATGGGGCACCTGGGGGGGGGTCATGGGGGGGGGCACCTGGGGGGGGCGCCTGGGCCGGGGGTGGGGGTCTGGGTTCATGGGGGGGGGTCCCAAGATCATGGGTGGGGGGTCCTGGGGCATGGGTAGAGGGGTCCTGGGACACCTGTGTCTATGGGTGGGGGGTCCTGAGGTCGTGGGTGGGGGTCCCAGACACCTGGATCCATGGGTGGGGGGGTCCTGGGACCATGGAGGGGGGAGGGGTCCTGGATCCATGGGTGGGGGTCCCGGACACCTGAGATCATGGGTGGGGGTACCTGGGACCATGGGGGGGGGGTCCTGGGGCACCTGGGTCCATGGGGGGGGTCCTGGGCCCATGGGTGGGGGTCCCAAGATCATGGGTGGGGGTCTGGATCCATGGGTGGGGGTCCCAGACACCTGAGACCATGGGTGGGGGGGGGGTCCTGGGACACCTGGGTCCATGGGGGGGGGGGTCTTGGGCCCATGGGGGGGGGAGGTCCCAAGATTATGGGGGTGGGGTGGTTCCTGGGTCCATGAGGGGGGTCCTGGGTCCATGAGGGGGGGGGATCCTGGGTCCATGGGTGGGGGTCTGGGTCCATAGGGGGGGGTCCCAAGATCATGGGTGGGGGTCTGGGCCCATGGGGGGGTGTCCTGGGACCATGGGGGGGGGGTCTGGGTCCATAGGGGGGGGGATCCTGGGTCCATGGGGGGGGGTTCCCAAGATCATGGGGGGGGTCCCAGACACCTGGGTCCATGGGGGGGGTCCTGGGCCCGTGGGTGGGGTCTGGGTCCATGGGGGGGGGGGTCCCAAGATCATGGGGGGGGGGGTCCTGGGTCCATGGGTGGGGGTCTGGGTCCATGGGGGGGGGCCCAAGATCATGAGGGGGGGTCCCAGGCCCCTGGGTCCATGGGGGGGGGGGTCCTGGGTCCATGGGGGGGGTCCCAAGATCATGGGGGTGGGGTCTGGGTCCATGGGGGGGGTCCAAGATCATGGTGGGGGGGGGGTCCCAGACACCTGGGTCCATGGGGGGGGGTCCTGGGCCCATGGGGGGGGTCCTGGGTCCATGGGTGGGGGTCTGGGTCCATGGGGGGGTCCTGGGTCCATGGGGGGGGTCTGGGCCCATGGGGGGGTCCTGGGTCCATGGGGGGGGGTCCTGGGACCATGGGGGGGGGTCTGGGCCCATGGGGGGGGGTCCTGGATCCATGGGTGGGGGTCTGGGTCCATGGGGGGGGGTCCCAAGATCATGGGTGGAGGGGGGGGGTCCCAGACACCTGGGTCCATGGGGGGGGGGTCCTGGGCCCATGGGTGGGGGTCTGGGTCATGGGGGGGGGGGTCCCAAGACCATGGGGGGGGGTGTCCTGGGCCCATGGGTGGGGTCCTGGATCCATGGGGGGGGGTCTGGGTCCATGGGTGGGGGGGGGTCCTGGGTCCATGGGGGGGGGTCCCAAGATCATGGGGGGGGATCCTGGGTCCATGGGTGGGGTCTGGGCCCATGGGGAGGGGGTCTGGGTCCATGGGGGGGGTCCCAGACACCTGAGACCATGGGTGGAGGGGGGGGGTCCTGGGACACCTGGGTCCATGGGTGGGGGGGTCTTGGGTCCATGGGGGGGGGGGTCCCAAGATCATGGGGGTGGGGTCTGGGTCCATGGGGGGGGGTCCTGGGACCATGGGGGGGGGGGGTCCCAAGATTATGGGGGGGGTGGTTCTGGGTCCATG
>JAUMJJ010000679.1:0-15836 GCA_033556795.1 Tapera naevia | reverse complement strand
AACCCTTGATTTTAAAGAATCCTGGAATTTCCTTCCATGAATAGCTGCCAGAAGAGAAAGCTTTTTACCGGCAGGGTATTCCTCTCTCGAAGGCTAACAAATACAGGCAAAGAGAGGATCTGCACCTGCTTTCTTGAGCAGACTTCACAGTGTTTTCCCCGCTTTCACACCACATTCCGGCTGCAAACATTACGTTGGTCCGGAGACAGCGCCTTCTCTTGCCGGCTGGCTCTCTAAACTGAAACCGCTCAGAAAGCTGTCTCTGGCCGCGGTTTCACAGACATCTCGGCTGTCTGCTCCTTGCCTCTCTGAGGAGCAGTCATTTCAGATACCTAGCATCACATCACAGCGCATGCAGATGAGTCTAAAATCTTTCTCTCTTAGAAACTTGCTATTTATGAAAATTGTTTTAGCATGACTTTTCATCTTCTAACAATGTAATTAAAGGGAATATTATCAGATGATCTGCTCGTGCTTCAAGGACGAGGGATCCCTGTTTTCCAGTGTAGTCTCATCAGCCTCTGCAAACTCTTTCTACTGAAACAGCAGGCAGGGAATCCACAGCACATTCTCTGAACGGCACGGTATTGTGTTTCTCCAAAGGAGAGCAGAAACTAACCCCTTGATTTTAAAGAATCACAGAATGTTCTTCCATGAATCGCTGCTAGAAGAGAAAGCATTTTAGCGGCAGGCTATTCCTCTCTCGAAGGCTGACAAATACAGGCAATCAGTCGAGCTGCTTTTGCTTTCTTGCGCAGCCTTCACAGTGTAGCCCCGGCTTTCACAGTAGGCTTCAGCTGCAAACATTACGTTGTTCGGGAGACAGTACCTTCTCTTACCGGCTAGCTCTCTAAACTGAAGCCGGTCGGAAAGCTGCCTCTCGCCGCGGTTCTACAGACATCCCGGCGGTCTGCTGCTTGCCTCCCTGACGAACAGTCTTTTCCGATTTCTAGCAGCATATTAAAGCGCGTCCACAGCAGTCTAAAATCTTGCCTCCTACCCACCCCCGAATTTTCTATTTTGGAAATGTTTTAGCATGACATCTAATCTCCTAACAATGTATTTAAAAGACAAATAATCAGATGATCTGTTCGTGTTCAAGGACGAGAGATGCCTTTTTTCCTGTCCATTCCCTTCAGCCTCTGCAAACTGTTTCTGCTGAAACTTGTTACAACAGCCGGCAGCGAATTCACACACATTCTCTGAACTGCAAGGTTTTGTTTTTCCTACAAGGGTGTGCAGAAACTAACCCTTGGAATTTAAAGAATCCTGGAATTTCCTTCCATGAATACCTGCCAGAAGAGAAAGCTTTTTACCGGCAGGGTATTCCTCTCTCGAAGGCTTACAAATACAGGCAAAAAGAGGATCTGCTCCTGCTTTCTTGAGCAGCCTTCACAGTGTTTCCCCGGCTTTCACACCACATTCCGGCTGCAAACATTACGTTGGTCCGGAGACAGCGCCTTCTCTTGCCGGCTGGCTCTCTAAACTGAAACCGCTCAGAAAGCTGTCTCTGGCCGCGGTTTCACAGACATCTCGGCTGTCTGCTCCTTGCCGCTCTGAGGAGCAGTCATTTCAGATACCTAGCATCACATCACAGCGCATGCAGATGAGTCTAAAATCTTTCTCTCTTAGAAACTTGCTATTTATGAAAATTGTTTTAGCATGACTTTTCATCTTCTAACAATGTAATTAAAGGGAATATTATCAGATGATCTGCTCGTGCTTCAAGGACGAGGGATCCCTGTTTTCCAGTGTAGTCTCATCAGCCTCTGCAAACTCTTTCTACTGAAACAGCAGGCAGGGAATCCACAGCACATTCTCTGAACGGCACGGTTTTGTGTTTCTCCAAAGGAGAGC
Organism: Tapera naevia; assembly: GCA_033556795.1. Lineage (NCBI taxonomy): Eukaryota > Metazoa > Chordata > Aves > Cuculiformes > Neomorphidae > Tapera > Tapera naevia. Next base: position 13,979 of record JAUMJJ010000679.1, on the reverse strand, counting down.
AGAAACTAACCCCTTGATTTTAAAGAATCACAGAATGTTCTTCCATGAATCGCTGCTAGAAGAGAAAGCATTTTAGCGGCAGGCTATTCCTCTCTCGAAGGCTGACAAATACAGGCAAACAGTCGAGCTGCTTTTGCTTTCTTGCGCAGCCTTCACAGTGTAGCCCCGGCTTTCACAGTAGGCTTCAGCTGCAAACATTACGTTGTTCGGGAGACAGTGCCTTCTCTTACCGGCTAGCTCTCTAAACTGAAGCCGGTCAGAAAGCTGCCTCTCGCCGCGGTTCTACAGACATCCCGGCGGTCTGCTGCTTGCCTCCCTGACGAACAGTCTTTTCCGATTTCTAGCAGCATATTAAAGCGCGTCCACAGCAGTCTAAAATCTTGCCTCCTACCCACCCCCGAATTTTCTATTTTGGAAATGTTTTAGCATGACATCTAATCTCCTAACAATGTATTTAAAAGACAAATAATCAGATGATCTGTTCGTGTTCAAGGACGAGAGATGCCTTTTTTCCTGTCCATTCCCTTCAGCCTCTGCAAACTGTTTCTGCTGAAACTTGTTACAACAGCCGGCAGCGAGTTCACACACATTCTCTGAACTGCACGGTTTTGTTTTTCCTCCAAGGGAGTGCAGAAACTAAGCCTTGGATTTTAAAGAATCCTGGAATTTCCTTCCATGAATAGCTGCCAGAAGAGAAAGCTTTTTACCGGCAGGGTATTCCTCTCTCGAAGGCTTACAAATACAGGCAAAGAGAGGATCTGCTCCTGCTTTCTTGAGCAGCCTTCACAGTGTTTCCCCGGCTTTCACACCACATTGCGGCTGCAAACATTACGTTGGTCCGGAGACAGCGCCTTCTCTTACCGGCTAGCTCTCTAAACTGAAGCCGGTCGGAAAGCTGCCTCTGCCCGCGGTTCTAAAGACATCCCGGCGGTCTTCTTCTTGCCTCCCTGACGAACAGTCATTTCAGATTTTGGGAGGAATTAACACAGTTTGGGAGAAAAAAAACTGATTATGGGGAGAATGAAGCCAGTTTGTGGGGAAAAAGCCGTTTTTGAATACAATAAACCCAGTTATGGGGAAAATGAACCAGTAATGGGGAAAAAACCGATTATGGGGAAAATGAACAGAGTTTGGGGGGGGGAAACCCATTTTGTAGGGAAAGGAACACAGTTAAGGTGGAAAGAAACAGATTCTGTGGAAAATGAAATTGTAGGGAAATGAACCCAGTTTTGCTGGAATAAAACATATTTTGTGGAAAATGAGGGTTTTTTTCTCCCCCGACTGGATTCATTTTCCCCAAAATCGGGTTTTTTTCCTCCCAAATTGGGTTCATTTTCCCCAAAATCCTTTTTTTCCCACAAAAACTGGGTGCATTTTCACACAAATCAGGTTTTCCCCTCCAAACTGATTACATTTTCCAAAAATCTTCTATTTCCACTCCACACTGGGTTTATTTTCCCCAAAATCATTTTTTTCCCCATTACTGGATTCATTTCCCCAAAATCGTTTTTTTCCACCAAAACTGAGTTCATTTTCCCGAAATCGTTTCCCCCCCTCCCCCCCCCAAAAAAAACTGGCTGCATTTTCACACAAATGAGATTTTCCCCTCCAAACTGATTTCATTTTCCCCCAAATCCGGGTTTATTTCCCAATTACTGAGTTCATTTCCCCAAAATAATTTTTTCCCAAAGCACTGTTCATTTTCCCCAAAACCGATTTTTTTCCACCAAAACAGAGACCATTTACCTACAAGTTGGGTTTTCCCCCCAAACTGTGTTCATTTTCCCCCAAATTAGGGTTTTTTACAAAATTTTACAAAATTACTGGGTTAATTTTCCCCAAAATCACTTCGCCCCCCCCCCCAAACTGGATGCATTTTCATACAAATCAGGTTTTTCCCCCCCAAACTGGGTTAATTTTCACCATAATCAGCTTCTTTCCTCCCAAACTCGGTTCATTTCCCTTCAAGTTGGTTTCCTCCGCCCAAAACTTTGTTCATTTTCCCCAAAATTCGAATTTTTTAACCCAATTACTGGGTTCATTTTCCCAAAATATTTTTTTTCCCCAAAACTGGGTTCATTTTCCTTAAAAACGGGTTTTTCTGCCAAAACTGGGTTCATTTTCCGCATAATCAGCATTTTTCCTCCGAAACTAGGTTCATTTTCCACAAAATACTTATTTCCCCCCAAAACTGGGTTTATTTTCACACAAATCAGGTTTTCCCCTCAAAACAGTGTTCATTTTCCCCAAAATCTTCTATTTCCACTCCACACTTTGTTCATTTTCCCCAAAAACAGATTTTTCCCCCAAAACTGGGTCCATTTTCCCTAAATTCGGGTTTTTTTCCACCAAAACTCGGTTCATTTCCCTAGAAGTTGGTTTTCCCCCCCCAAACTTTGTTCATTTTCCCCAAAATTCGGTTTATTTACCCAATTACTGGGTTCGTTTTCTCCAAAATAATTGTTTTCCCCCAAACTGGGTTCATTTTCTGCATAATCAGTTTTTCCCTCTGAAACTGGGTTCATTTTCCACAAAATTCGGGAAATGAACTGAGTTTTGGTGGAAAAAAACTGACTTTGGGGAAAATGAACCCAGTTAGGGAGGAAAAAATCCGATTTTGGGGCAAATTACCCCAATTATGGGGGAAAAAAAAAATAATTTTCGGGAAATGAACCCAGTAATTGGAAAACCCGGATTCTGGGGAAAATGAACACAGTTTGGGAGGAAAGAAGCTGATTATGGGGAAAATGAAACCAGTTTTGGGGGAAAAAAACATTTTTGGTGAAAATGAACCCAGTTTTGAAGGAAAAAAAAAGATTTTGGGGAAATAAAGCCAGTAACTGGTTCAAAAATCCATATGTTGGGGAAAATGAACACAATTTGGTGGGGAAAACCCGATATGTAGGGAAATAAACCCATTTTTGGTGGAAAAAACATATTTTGAGGAAAATGAACCCAGTTTTTTTGGGGAAAAAATTATTTTGGGGAAAATGAACCCAGTTTGGGAGGAGAGAAGCTGATTATGGGGGAAATGAACCCAGTTTGGGGGGGGGGGGGAATATTTTGTGGAAATAAAGCCAGTAATTGGGTAAAAACCCCGGATTTTGGAGAAAAATGAACCCAGTCTGGTGGGGAAAACCCAATTTGTAGGGAAATAAACCCAGTTTTGTGGAAAAAAATATATTTTGGGGAAAATGAACGCAGTAATGGGGAAAAATCCTGATTTTGGGTAAAATGAACCAAGTGCGGAGTGGAAATAGAAGATTTTGAGGAAAATGAAATCAGTTTGGACGGGACAACCTGATTTGTGTGAAAATGTACCCAGTTTTGGGGGTTAATAGGGATTTTCTGGAAAATGAACCTAGTTTTGGAGGGAAAAAAATGCTGATTATGCGGAAAATGAACCCAGTTTTGGGGGAAAAATCCATTTTTAAGGAAAATGAACCCAGTTTGGGGGAAAAAAATTATTTTGGGGAAAATGAACCCAGTAATCGGGTAAAAAACCCGATTTTTTTGGAAAATGAACAGAGTTTGGGGGGGGGGGGAACCAACTTGTAGGGAAATGAACCGAGTTTTGCTCGAAAAAAACCAACTTTGGGGAAAATCAACCCAGTTTGGGAGGGAAAAAAACGATTTTGGGGAAAATGAACCCAGTTTTGGGGGAAAAAACCCGATTTTGGGGAAATGAACCCAGTAATGGGGAAAAAACCTGATTTTGGGGAAAATGAACACTGGAGGGGAAAACTTGATTTGTGTGAAAATGCACCCAGTGTTTTGAAGAAAAAAAGGATTTTGGGGAAAATGAACCCAGTTTGGGAGGATAGAAGCTGATTATGAGGAAAATGAACCCAGTTTGGGGGGGAAAAAATATTTTGTGGAAATAAAGCCAGTAATTGGGTAAAAACCCCGGATTTTGGAGAAAAATGAACCCAGTCTGGTGGGGAAAACCCAATTTGTAGGGAAATAAACCCAGTTTTGTGGAAAAAATATATTTTGGGGAAAATGAACGCAGTAATGGGGAAAAATCCTGATTTTGGGGAAAATGAACCAAATGCGGAGTGGAAATAGAAGATTTTGGGGAAAATGAAATCAGATAGGAGGGGAAAACCTGATTTTTGTGAAAATGAACTGAGTTTTGGGGGGAAATAAGGATTTTATGTAAAATGAACCTATTTTCGGAGGAAAAAAGCTGATTATGTGGAAAATGAACCCAGTTTTGCGGAAAAACCTGTTTTCAAGGAAAATGAACCCAGTTTTGGGGGAAAAAATGATTTTGGGGAAAATGAACCCAGTGATCGGGTAAAAAACCCGGATTTTGGGGAAAATGAACACAGTTTGTTGGGGAAAACCTAATATGTAGGGAAATAAACCCAGTTTTGGTGGAAAAAACATATTTTGGGGAAAATGAACCCAGTTTTGGGGTAAAAAAATGATTTTTGGAAAAATTAACCCACTTTGTGAGAAAAACCCCTGATTTTGGAGAAAATGAACCCAGTAATGGGGAAAAACCCTGATTTTGGGGAAAATGAACAAAGTACGGAGTGGAAATAGAAGGTTTTGAGGAAAATGAAATCAGTTTGGACGGGACAACCTGATCTGTGTGAAAATGTACCCAGTTTTGGGGGTTAATAGGGATTTTGCGGAAAATGAACCTAGTTTCGGAGGAAAAATTCTGATTATACGGAAAATGAACACAGTTTTGGGGGAAAAAAACGTTTTTAAGGAAAATGAACCCAGTTTTTGGGGAAAAAATTATTTTGGGGAAAATGAACGCAGTAATTGGGTAAAAAAACCCGAATTTGGGGGAAAATCAGCAGAGTTGGGGGGGGGGGAAGACTTGTAGAGAAATGAACCGACTTTTGCTGTAAAAAAACCGACTTTGGGGAAAATCAACCCAGTTTGGGGTAAAAAAATCCGATTTTGGGGAAAATGAACACTGGAGGTGAAAAAAACCTGGTTTTGGGGAAAATGAACACTGGAGGGGAAAACTAGATTTGTGTGAAAATGCACCCAGTGTTTTGTGGAAAAAAAGGATTTTGGGGAAAATGAACCCAGTTTAGGAAGAAAGAAGCTGATTATGGGGAAAATTAACCCAGTTTGGAGGGGATAACCCGTTTTTGATTAAAATGAACCCAGTTTTGAGGGAAAAACAAATTTTTTGGGAAATAAAGCCAGTAATTGGGGCTTCTCCAAAACAACCAGGTTTTGGAGAAAATGAACACAATTTGGTGGGGAAAACCCAATATTTAGGGAAATAAACCCAGTTTTGGTGGAAAAAAAACATATTTTGGGGAAAATGAACACAGTTTTGGGGGAAAAAATTATTTTGGGGAAAATGAACCCAGTAATGGAGAAAAAATCCTGATTTTGGGGAAAATGAACCCAGTGTGGAGTGGAAATTGAAGATTTTGGGGAAAATGAAATCAGTTTGGAGGGGAACACCTGATTTTGGAGAAAAAGCATCCAGTTTTGGGGGGAAATAAGGATTTTGTGGAAAATGAATATAGTTTCGGAGGACAAAAACTATTTATGCAGAAAATGAACCCAGTTTTGGGTAAAAAACCCGTTTTTAAGGAAAATGAAGCCAATTTTGGGGAAAAAAAAATATTTTTGGGAAAATGAACCCAGTAATTGGGTAAAAAACCCGAATTTTGGGGAAAATGAACCCCGTTTGTGAGGAAAAAAACCCGATTATGGGAAAAATGAACCCAGTTTTGGGGAAAAAATTATTTTGAGGAAAATGAAATCAGTTTTGGGAAAAAAATTATTTTGGGGAAAATGAACCCAGTAATGGGGAAAAAAACCTGATTTTGGGGAAAATGAACCCAGTTTTGGGGGAAAACCCCGGATTTGGGGAAAATGAACCCAGTTTTGGGGGAAAAAATGATTTTGGGGAAAATGAACCCAGTAATGGGGAAAAAATGATTTTGGGGAAAATGAACCCAGTAATGGAGAAAAAATCCTGATTTTGGGGAAAATGAACCCAGTGTGAAGTGGAAATAGAAGATTTTGGGGAAAATGAAATCAGTTTGGAGGGGAAAACCTGATTTGTGTGAAAATGTACCCAGTTTTTGGGGGAGAAAAAGGATTTTGGGGAAAATGAACCCAGTGTGGAATGGAAATAGAAGATTTTGGGGAAAATGAAATCAGATAGGAGGGGAAAACCTGATTTTTGTGAAAATGAACTGAGTTTTGGGGGGAAATAAGGATTTTATGTAAAATGAACCTATTTTCGGAGGAAAAAAGCTGATTATGTGGAAAATGAACCCAGTTTTGCGGAAAAACCTGTTTTCAAGGAAAATGAACCCAGTTTTGGGGAAAAAAATGATTTTGGGGAAAATGAACCCAGTGATCAGGTAAAAAACCCGGATTTTGGGGAAAATGAACACAGTTTGTTGGGGAAAACCTAATATGTAGGGAAATAAACCCAGTTTTGGTGGAAAAAACATATTTTGGGGAAAATGAACCCAGTTTTGGGGTAAAAAAATGATTTTTGGAAAAATTAACCCACTTTGTGAGAAAAACCCCTGATTTTGGAGAAAATGAACACTGGAGGTGAAAAAAACCTGGTTTTGGGGAAAATGAACACTGGAGGGGAAAACTGGATTTGTGTGAAAATGCACCCAGTGTTTTGTGGAAAAAAAGGATTTTGGGGAAAATGAACCCAGTTTAGGAAGAAAGAAGCTGATTATGGGGAAAATTAACCCAGTTTGGAGGGGATAACCCGTTTTTGATTAAAATGAACCCAGTTTTGAGGGAAAAACAAATTTTTTGGGAAATAAAGCCAGTAATTGGGACTTCTCCAAAACAACCAGGTTTTGGAGAAAATGAACACAATTTGGTGGGGAAAACCCAATATTTAGGGAAATAAACCCAGTTTTGGTGGAAAAAAAACATATTTTGGGGAAAATGAACACAGTTTTGGGGGAAAAAATTATTTTGGGGAAAATGAACCCAGTAATGGAGAAAAAATCCTGATTTTGGGGAAAATGAACCCAGTGTGGAGTGGAAATTGAAGATTTTGGGGAAAATGAAATCAGTTTGGAGGGGAAAAACTGATTTGTGTGAAAATGTACCCAGTTTTTGGGGGAGAAAAAGGATTTTGGGTAAAATGAACCCAGTGTGGAGTGGAAATAGAAGATTTTGGAGAAAATGAACACTGTTTGGAGGGGAACACCTGATTTTGGAGAAAAAGCATCCAGTTTTGGGGGGAAATAAGGATTTTGTGGAAAATGAATATAGTTTCGGAGGATAAAAACTATTTATGCAGAAAATGAACCCAGTTTTGGGTAAAAAACCCGTTTTTAAGGAAAATGAACCCAATTTTGGGAAAAAAAAATTATTTTTGGGAAAATGAACCCAGTAATTGGGTAAAAAACCCGAATTTTGGGGAAAATGAACCCCGTTTGGGAGGAAAAAAACCCGATTATGGGAAAAATGAACCCAGTTTTGGGGAAAAAATTATTTTGAGGAAAATGAAATCAGTTTTGGGAAAAAAATTATCTTGGGGAAAATGAACCCAGTAATGGGGAAAAAAACCTGATTTTGGGGAAAATGAACCCAGTTTTGGGGGAAAACCCCGGATTTGGGGAAAATGAACCCAGTTTTGGGGGAAAAAATGATTTTGGGGAAAATGAACCCAGTAATGGGGAAAAAATGATTTTGGGGAAAATGAACCCAGTAATGGAGAAAAAATCCTGATTTTGGGGAAAATGAACCCAGTGTGGAGTGGAAATAGAAGATTTTGGGGAAAATGAAATCAGTTTGGAGGGGAACACCTGATTTTGGAGAAAAAGCATCCAGTTTTGGGGGAAAATAAGTATTTTGTGGAAAATGAATATAGTTTCGGAGGATAAAAGCTATTTATGCAGAAAATGAACCCAGTTTTGGGTAAAAAACCCGTTTTTAAGGAAAATGAACCCAATTTTTGGAAAAAAAATTATTTTTGGTAAAATGAACCCAGTAATTGGGTAAAAAACCCGAATTTTGGGGAAAATGAACCCCGTTTGGGAGGAAAAAAACCCGATTATGGGAAAAATGAACCCAGTTTTGGGGAAAAAATTATTTTGGGGAAAATGAAATCAGTTTTGGGAAAAAAATTATTTTGGGGAAAATGAACCCAGTAATGGGGAAAAAAACCTGATTTTGGGGAAAATGAACCCAGTGTTTCAGAGGAAATAGAAGATTTTGGGGAAAAAAAATCAAAACTTCACCAAAAATTACACCAAAAATTTCACCAAAATCATTATTTCCCTCCCAAAACTGGATTCATTTCCCCCAAAATCAGATTTTTTCCTCCCAAACCGGGTTCATTTTCCCCAAAATCCTATTTTTCCCCCAAAACTGGGTGCATATTCACACAAATCAGGTTTTCCCCTCCTAAAACGGTTCATTTTCCACAAAAGCTTCTATTTCCACTCCACACTGGGTTCATTTTCCCCATAATCAGGGTTTATTCCCAATTACTGTGTTCACTTTCTCAAAAATCCTTTTACTCCCCCCCCCCCCCCCCCCTCAAAAATGGGGTCATTTATCTCAAAAACTAACCCCTTGATTTTAAAGAATCCTGGAATTTCCTTCCATGAATAGCTGCCAGAAGAGAAAGCTTTTTACCGGCAGGGTATTCCTCTCTCGAAGGCTAACAAATACAGGCAAAGAGAGGATCTGCACCTGCTTTCTTGAGCAGACTTCACAGTGTTTCCCCGGCTTTCACACCACATTCCGGCTGCAAACATTACGTTGGTCCGGAGACAGCGCCTTCTCTTGCCGGCTGGCTCTCTAAACTGAAACCGCTCAGAAAGCTGTCTCTGGCCGCGGTTTCACAGACATCTCGGCTGTCTGCTCCTTGCCTCTCTGAGGAGCAGTCATTTCAGATACCTAGCATCACATCACAGCGCATGCAGATGAGTCTAAAATCTTTCTCTCTTAGAAACTTGCTATTTATGAAAATTGTTTTAGCATGACTTTTCATCTTCTAACAATGTAATTAAAGGGAATATTATCAGATGATCTGCTCGTGCTTCAAGGACGAGGGATCCCTGTTTTCCAGTGTAGTCTCATCAGCCTCTGCAAACTCTTTCTACTGAAACAGCAGGCAGGGAATCCACAGCACATTCTCTGAACGGCACGGTTTTGTGTTTCTCCAAAGGAGAGCAGAAACTAACACCTTGATTTTAAAGAATCCTGGAATGTTCTTCCATGAATCGCTGCTAGAAGAGAAAGCATTTTAGCGGCAGGCTATTCCTCTCTCGAAGGCTGACAAATACAGGCAATCAGTCGAGCTGCTTTTGCTTTCTTGCGCAGCCTTCACAGTGTAGCCCCGGCTTTCACAGTAGGCTTCAGCTGCAAACATTACGTTGTTCGGGAGACAGTGCCTTCTCTTACCGGCTAGCTCTCTAAACTGAAGCCGGTCGGAAAGCTGCCTCTCGCCGCGGTTCTACAGACATCCCGGCGGTCTGCTGCTTGCCTCCCTGACGAACAGTCTTTTCCGATTTCTAGCAGCATATTAAAGCGCGTCCACAGCAGTCTAAAATCTTGCCTCCTACCCACCCCCGAATTTTCTATTTTGGAAATGTTTCAGCATGACATCTAATCTCCTAACAATGTATTTAAAAGACAAATAATCAGATGATCTGTTCGTGTTCAAGGACGAGAGATGCCTTTTTTCCTGTCCATTCCCTTCAGCCTCTGCAAACTGTTTCTGCTGAAACTTGTTACAACAGCCGGCAGCGAGTTCACACACATTCTCTGAACTGCAAGGTTTTGTTTTTCCTACAAGGGTGTGCAGAAACTAACCCTTTGAATTTAAAGAATCCTGGAATTTCCTTCCATGAATAGCTGCCAGAAGAGAAAGCTTTTTACCGGCAGGGTATTCCTCTCTCGAAGGCTTACAAATACAGGCAAAGAGAGGATCTGCTCCTGCTTTCTTGAGCAGCCTTCACAGTGTTTCCCCGGCTTTCACACCACATTGCGGCTGCAAACATTACGTTGGTCCGGAGACAGCGCCTTCTCTTACCGGCTAGCTCTCTAAACTGAAGCCGGTCGGAAAGCTGCCTCTGCCCGCGGTTCTAAAGACATCCCGGCGGTCTTCTTCTTGCCTCCCTGACGAACAGTCATTTCAGATTTTGGGAGGAATTAACACAGTTTGGGAGAAAAAAAACTGATTATGGGGAGAATGAAGCCAGTTTGTGGGGAAAAAGCCGTTTTTGAATACAATAAACCCAGTTATGGGGAAAATGAACCAGTAATGGGGAAAAAACCGATTATGGGGAAAATGAACAGAGTTTGGGGGGGGGAAACCCATTTTGTAGGGAAAGGAACACAGTTAAGGTGGAAAGAAACAGATTCTGTGGAAAATGAAATTGTAGGGAAATGAACCCAGTTTTGCTGGAATAAAACATATTTTGTGGAAAATGAGGGTTTTTTTCTCCCCCCGACTGGATTCATTTTCCCCAAAATCGGGTTTTTTTCCTCCCAAATTGGGTTCATTTTCCCCAAAATCCTTTTTTTCCCACAAAAACTGGGTGCATTTTCACACAAATCAGGTTTTCCCCTCCAAACTGATTACATTTTCCAAAAATCTTCTATTTCCACTCCACACTGGGTTTATTTTCCCCAAAATCATTTTTTTCCCCATTACTGGATTCATTTCCCCAAAATCGTTTTTTTCCACCAAAACTGAGTTCATTTTCCCGAAATCGTTTCCCCCCCTCCCCCCCCCAAAAAAAACTGGCTGCATTTTCACACAAATGAGATTTTCCCCTCCAAACTGATTTCATTTTCCCCCAAATCCGGGTTTATTTCCCAATTACTGAGTTCATTTCCCCAAAATAATTTTTTCCAAAGCACTGTTCATTTTCCCCAAAATCGATTTTTTTCACCAAAACAGAGACCATTTACCTACAAGTTGGGTTTTCCCCCCAAACTGTGTTCATTTTCCCCCAAATTAGGGTTTTTTACAAAATTTTACAAAATTACTGGGTTAATTTTCCCCAAAATCACTTCGCCCCCCCCCCCAAACTGGATGCATTTTCATACAAATCAGGTTTTTCCCCCCCAAACTGGGTTAATTTTCACCATAATCAGCTTCTTTCCTCTCCCAAACTCGGTTCATTTCCCTTCAAGTTGGTTTCCTCCGCCCAAAACTTTGTTCATTTTCCCCAAAATTCGAATTTTTTAACCCAATTACTGGGTTCATTTTCCCAAAATATTTTTTTTCCCCAAAACTGGGTTCATTTTCCTTAAAAACGGGTTTTTCTGCCAAAACTGGGTTCATTTTCCGCATAATCAGCATTTTTCCTCCGAAACTAGGTTCATTTTCCACAAAATACTTATTTCCCCCCAAAACTGGGTTTATTTTCACACAAATCAGGTTTTCCCCTCAAAACAGTGTTCATTTTCCCCAAAATCTTCTATTTCCACTCCACACTTTGTTCATTTTCCCCAAAAACAGATTTTTCCCCCCAAAACTGGGTCCATTTTCCCTAAATTCGGGTTTTTTTCCACCAAAACTCGGTTCATTTCCCTAGAAGTTGGTTTTCCCCCCCCAAACTTTGTTCATTTTCCCCAAAATTCGGTTTATTTACCCAATTACTGGGTTCGTTTTCTCCAAAATAATTGTTTTCCCCCAAACTGGGTTCATTTTCTGCATAATCAGTTTTTCCCTCTGAAACTGGGTTCATTTTCCACAAAATTCGGGAAATGAACTGAGTTTTGGTGGAAAAAAACTGACTTTGGGGAAAATGAACCCAGTTAGGGAGGAAAAAATCCGATTTTGGGACCCCAATTATGGGGAAAAAAAAATAATTTTCGGGAAATGAACCCAGTAATTGGAAAACCCGGATTCTGGGGAAAATGAACACAGTTTGGGAGGAAAGAAGCTGATTATGGGGAAAATGAAACCAGTTTTGGGGGAAAAAAACATTTTTGGTGAAAATGAACCCAGTTTTGAAGGAAAAAAAAGATTTTGGGGAAATAAAGCCAGTAACTGGTTCAAAAATCCATATGTTGGGGAAAATGAACACAATTTGGTGGGGAAAACCCGATATGTAGGGAAATAAACCCATTTTGGTGGAAAAAACATATTTGAGGAAAATGAACCCAGTTTTTTTGGGGAAAAAATTATTTTGGGGAAAATGAACCCAGTTTGGGAGGAGAGAAGCTGATTATGGGGGAAATGAACCCAGTTTGGGGGGGGGGGGAATATTTTGTGGAAATAAAGCCAGTAATTGGGTAAAAACCCCGGATTTTGGAGAAAAATGAACCCAGTCTGGTGGGGAAAACCCAATTTGTAGGGAAATAAACCCAGTTTTGTGGAAAAAAATATATTTTGGGGAAAATGAACGCAGTAATGGGAAAAATCCTGATTTTGGGTAAAATGAACCAAGTGCGGAGTGGAAATAGAAGATTTTGAGGAAAATGAAATCAGTTTGGACGGGACAACCTGATTTGTGTGAAAATGTACCCAGTTTTGGGGGTTAATAGGGATTTTCTGGAAAATGAACCTAGTTTTGGAGCCTAGTTTTGGAGGGAAAAAAATGCTGATTATGCGGAAAATGAACCCAGTTTTGGGGGAAAAATCCATTTTTAAGGAAAATGAACCCAGTTTGGGGGAAAAAAATTATTTTGGGGAAAATGAACCCAGTAATCGGGTAAAAAACCCGATTTTTTTGGAAAATGAACAGAGTTTGGGGGGGGGGGGGAACCAACTTGTAGGGAAATGAACCGAGTTTTGCTCGAAAAAAACCAACTTTGGGGAAAATCAACCCAGTTTGGGAGGGAAAAAAAACGATTTTGGGGAAAATGAACCCAGTTTTGGGGAAAAAACCCGATTTTGGGAAATGAACCCAGTAATGGGAAAAAACCTGATTTTGGGGAAAATGAACACTGGAGGGGAAAACTTGATTTGTGTGAAAATGCACCCAGTGTTTTGAAGAAAAAAAGGATTTTGGGGAAAATGAACCCAGTTTGGGAGGATAGAAGCTGATTATGAGGAAAATGAACCCAGTTTGGGGGGGAAAAAATATTTTGTGGAAATAAAGCCAGTAATTGGGTAAAAACCCCGGATTTTGGAGAAAAATGAACCCAGTCTGGTGGGGAAAACCCAATTTGTAGGGAAATAAACCCAGTTTTGTGGAAAAAATATATTTTGGGGAAAATGAACGCAGTAATGGGGAAAAATCCTGATTTTGGGGAAAATGAACCAAATGCGGAGTGGAAATAGAAGATTTTGGGGAAAATGAAATCAGATAGGAGGGGAAAACCTGATTTTTGTGAAAATGAACTGAGTTTTGGGGGGAAATAAGGATTTTATGTAAAATGAACCTATTTTCGGAGGAAAAAAGCTGATTATGTGGAAAATGAACCCAGTTTTGCGGAAAAACCTGTTTTCAAGGAAAATGAACCCAGTTTTGGGGGAAAAAATGATTTTGGGGAAAATGAACCCAGTGATCGGGTAAAAAACCCGGATTTTGGGGGAAAATGAACACAGTTTGTTGGGGAAAACCTAATATGTAGGGAAATAAACCCAGTTTTGGTGGAAAAAACATATTTTGGGGAAAATGAACCCAGTTTTGGGGTAAAAAAATGATTTTTGGAAAAATTAACCCACTTTGTGAGAAAAACCCCTGATTTTGGAGAAAATGAACCCAGTAATGGGGAAAAACCCTGATTTTGGGGAAAATGAACAAAGTACGGAGTGGAAATAGAAGGTTTTGAGGAAAATGAAATCAGTTTGGACGGGACAACCTGATCTGTGTGAAAATGTACCCAGTTTTGGGGTTAATAGGGATTTTGCGGAAAATGAACCTAGTTTCGGAGGAAAAATTCTGATTATACGGAAAATGAACACAGTTTTGGGGGAAAAAAACGTTTTTAAGGAAAATGAACCCAGTTTTTGGGGAAAAAATTATTTTGGGGAAAATGAACGCAGTAATTGGGTAAAAAAAACCCGAATTTGGGGGAAAATCAGCAGAGTTGGG
>JAUMJJ010000678.1:0-22403 GCA_033556795.1 Tapera naevia | reverse complement strand
GGTGGGGGATGGGAGAGTGAGGGGGTGGGGGGTATAGGGAGAGTATGGGGGGTGGGGGGGGATGGGAGGGGTGGGGGGGATGGTTGGGGGTGGTATAGGGAGAGTATGGGGTGGGGATGGGAGGGTGGAGGAGTGGGTGGTGGGAGGTATAGGGAGAGTATGGGAGGGTGGGGGGTATAGGGAGAGTATGGGGGGGCGGGGATGGGGGATGGGAGGGTGAGGAGGTGGGGGGTGAGGGTGTATGGGGAGAGTATGGGTGGGCAGGTGTGGGGGTAGTGGGAGAGTGTGGGTGGGGGAGTGGGTGGAGGGTGGGGGGGCAATGGGGCGGGACTGGGTGGGATTGGGGAGTGTGGGTGAGGGGTTGTGAGGGTGGGGGGGATGAGGAGGGTGTGGATGGGGGTTTGGGGGAGATGTGGGAGGGGGTCCGGGTGGGGGTGTGGGAGAGGGTGGATGTTGGGCTGGGGGAGGTGTGGAAGGGGGGTGGGAGGGGGCTGTGGGTGCGTGAGAGGGGGTATGAGGGGGGGCTTGGGGGCAGCTGAGGAGGGCTGGGTGGGGGTGTTGGTGTGGAGGGAGGGGGTGTGGGGAAGGTGTGGGGGGGTCGTTGAGGGAGTGGGGCTGGGTGTGGGAGGGGGTGTGGGTGGGTGTGGGAGGGGTCTGGGTGGGGTGGGGGGGAGGTGTGAGAACGGGTGTAGAGGCAGGGAGGGGGGGTATAGGGAGGGTATGGGTGGGGGTGGCTCACGGTCTGGGTGGGGGTGTAAGGGGTGGGCTGAGGGAATTGAGTGTGGGAGGGGGCATGGGGGGGCTGGGAGGTGTTGGTGTGGAGGGAGGGGGTGTGGAGGGAGGGGGTGTGGGGGTGGGTTTGGGGTGTGGGAGGGGTCTGGGTGGGGTGTGTGGGGATGTTGGGGGGGCAGAGAGGGTTTGGGGGGGTATAGGGAGGGTAGGGGTGGGGGTGGCTCGCGGTCTGGGTGGGGGTGTAGGGGGTGGGCTGAGGGAATTGGGTGTGGGAGGGGTTATGGGGGGGCTGGGGGTGTTGGTGTGGGGAAGGGGGGGGTCGTTGAGGGAGTGGGGGCTGGGTGTAGGATGTGGGAGGGGTTGTAGGGTGGGGTGGGGGGTATAGGGGGGGTATGAGGGGGATGTGGGGGGTGCTGGGGATGGGTGGGGGTCGGAGCTCACCCCGTGGCCCGGCTCCCCCCACCCTGCAGAGAGCGCCCCCCCCCCGCAGCAGCACCCCGGGGCGCCCCGCGAGCGCCTGGCTCTGCACCTGCTCCGCACCTGCGGGCTCGTCCCCGAGCACCTGGAGACACGGACCCTCTACAACAGCACCCAGCCCGGGCTCCAGCAGGTGGGGACAGGGACACGGCCGGGGAGGGACCCCAGGGTGATGGGGGAGGGGGGGCGGGGCACCCTAGGGTGGGGGGGTGAAGGGTATGGGGAGAGGGAGGGGATGATGGGGACCCTGAGGTGACAGGGATGTGGCCAAGGGAGGGACCTCGGGGTGATGGGGACCCTGAGGGGACAGGGAGGTGGCCAAGGGAGGGACCCTGAGGGGACAGGGACGTGGCCAGGGGAGGGACCTCGGGGTGATGGGGACCCCAAGGGGACAGGGATGTGGCCAGGGGAGGGAACTCGGGGTGATGGGGACCCCAAGGGGACAGGGAGGTGGCCAAGGGAGGGACCCCGGGGTGATGGGGACCCCGAGGGGAAAGGGACGTGGCCAGGGGAAGGACCCCGAGGGGACAGGGATGTGGCCAAGGGAGGGACCCCGAGGTGATGGGGACCCCGAGGGGACAGGGACGTGGCCAGGGGAGGGACCTCGGGGTGATGGGGACCCTGAGGTGACAGGGATGTGGCCAAGGGAGGGACCCCGGGGTGATGGGGACCCCGAGGGGACAGGGATGTGGCCAGGGGAGGGACCTCGGGGTGATGGGGACCCTGAGGTGACAGGGATGTGGCCAAGGGAGGGACCCCGAGGTGATGGGGACCCCGAGGGGACAGGGATGTGGCCAGGGGAGGGACCTCGGGGTGATGGGGACCCTGGGGTGACAGGGAGGTGGCCAAGGGAGGGACCCCGGGGTGATGGGGACCCCGAGGGGACAGGGATGTGGCCAGGGGAGGGACCTCGGGGTGATGGGGACCCTGAGGTGACAGGGATGTGGCCAAGGGAGGGACCCTGAGGTGACAGGGATGTGGCCAAGGGAGGGACCCCGAGGTGATGGGGACCCCGAGGGGACAGGGACATGGCCAGGGGAGGGACCTCGGGTTGATGGGGACCCCAAGGGGACAGGGATGTGGCCAAGGGAGGGACCCCGAGGGGACAGGGACGTGGCCAGGGGAGGGACCTCGGGGTGATGGGGGGACCCCAGGGCAGGGAGGGACCCTTGGTTGATGGGAGGGACCCTTGGTTGATGGGGGGGACCCTGGAGTGATTGGGGGGACCCTTGGTTGATGGGAGGGACCCCAGGGCAGGGAGGGATGCTGGGGTGGGGGTTGTTGGGGACCCAGGGGTGACAGTGGGGACCCCGGGACATTGTGATGGGGTGCGGGGGGGGGGAACCCAGGGCAGGGAGGGATCCCGGAAGTGGGGGTGATGGGGACTTTGGGGCAACAGAAGGGACCCCAGGGTGGGGTGCTGGGGATGGTGATGGGTACCCGGGAGGGGGGGGAGGTCCCAGCCTCCACCCCCCCACACCCACACCCCCCCAACAGGGCAAGGTGCAGATGTGGGTGGACATCTTCCCCGCCAACCTCGGGCCCCCCGGCCCCCCCGTGGACATCGCCCCCCGCAAGCCCCAGAGGTGAGTGAGCACCCAGCCAGGGCCTGGGGGGAGGGACACACACACGGGGACACCCTGGGGCCAAGGAGGTGACACGGCCCTCTGTGTCCCCCCCACCCCACCCCGAGGTACGAGCTGCGCTGCGTGGTGTGGAACACCCAGGACGTGGACCTGGCTGACACCAACCTGCTGGGAGAGCAGATGAGTGACATCTACGTCATCGGGTGAGCAAGGCCACCCCCAGGCTGGGGGGTGACCCCAGCACCCACGGGAAAGGGAGGGGGGGCACCCACGAGTGATGGGGAGCACCCACGAGTGATGGGGAGCACCCACGAGTGGTGGGGAGCAGCTAGGAGTGATGGGGAGCACCCACAAGTGGTGGGGAGCAGCCAAGAGTGATGGGGTCACCCACAGGTGATGGGAGCACCCATGAGTGGTGGGGAGCACCTGTAAATGATGGGGGGAACCTACAAGTGGTGGGGAGCACCCACAAGTGACAGGGAGCACCCATAATTGATGTGGGATGCCCACAAATGACAAGGAGCACCCGCAAGTGATGGGGACAGCCACAAGTGGTGAGGAGCACCCACGAGTGATGGGGGACACCTGTGGGTAACAAGAAGCACCCACAGGTGATGGGAGCACCCACAGGTGATGGGAGCACCCATGAGTGATGGGGAGCACCCACAAGTGGTGGGGAGCACCCATGGGTGATAAGGAGTACCCAGAAGTGATGGGGAGCAGCCAGGAGTGATGAGGTCACCCACAGGTGATGGGGAGCACCCACGAGTGATGGGGAGCACCCACGAGTGGTGGGGAGCACCCATGGGTGATAAGGAGTACCCAGAAGTGATGCAGGACGCCCATGGGTGATGGAGAGTACCCACAAGTGACAGGGAGCACCCACAATTGGTGTGTGACGCCCACAAATGACAAGGAGCACCCGCAAGTGATGGGGAGACCTACAAATGATGGGGACACCCACAAGTGATGGGGGACACCTGTGGGTGACAAGAAACACCCACAAGTGATGGGGAGCACCCACAGGTGATGGGAGCATCCGTGAGTGATGGGGAGCACCCACAAGTGGTGGGGAGCACCCACGAGTGATGGGGGACACCTGTGGGTGACAAGAAGCACCCACAAGTGATGGGAGCACCCGTGAGTGATGGGGAGCACCTGCAAATGATAGGGGAACCCACAAGTGGTGGGGAGCACCCACAAGTGGTGGGGAGCACCCACAAGTGGTGGGGAGCACCCAAGGGTGATGGAGAACACCCACAAATGATGGAGGAATCCATAAGTGATGGGAAGCACCCACAGGTGGTGGTGGGCATCCATGAGTGACAGGAAGCACCCACAAGTGATGGGGGTCACCCACAAGTGGTGGGGAGCACCTACAGGTGGTAGGGGACACCCACAAGTGACAAGGAGCACCCAGAAGTGATGGGGAGCACCCACAAGGGGTGGAGGGCACCCGTGGTTGACAGGAAGCACCCACAAATAACAAGGAGCACCCAGAAGTGATGGGGAGCACCCACAAGGGGTGGAGGGCGCCCATAGTTGACAGGAAGCACCCACAAGGGGTGGAGGGCACCCATGGTTGACAGGAAGCACCCACAAATAACAAGGAGCACCCAGAAGTGATGAGAAGCACCCACGGGTGTTGAGGACACCCACAAGTGATGGGGAGCACCCACAAGTGATGGGGAGGAACCACAAAGTGATGATGAGAGACACCCACAAGTGATGGAGGGAAACCCACGAGTGACGAGGACACCCACGGGTGATGGGGACAACTACAAGTGGTGAGAAGAACCCACAAGTGATGGGGAGGAACCACAAGTGACAGGGGGCACCCAAAAGAGATGGGGAGCACCCAGGGGTGACGGTGTCCCCTCGGTGGCTCCGCAGGTGGCTGGAGGGGCTGGAGGAGCAGCGGCAGAGGACGGATGTTCATTACCGCTCCCTGCAGGGCGACGGCAGCTTCAACTGGCGCTTCGTCTTCTCCTTCGAGTACCTGGCGGCCGAGGGGTGCTGCCTCCTGCCCCGCAAGGTGAGGGGCACCCCGGGGTGGGGGGCACGGGGGACGAGGCTGACACCCCCTCTTCCCAATTCAATATTATCAATGAGCTGGGTGAAGGGATTGAGCGCTCCCTGAGCAAGGGTGGGGATGGCACCAAGCTGGGTGGGAGTGTGGATCTGCTGGGAGGAAGGGAGGCTCTGCAGAGGGGTCTGGCCAGGCTGGATCCATGGGCTGAGACCAACGGGAGGAGGGTCAACAAGGCCAAGGGCCGAGTCCTGCACTGGGGACACAGCAAGGCCAGGCAGCTCCAGGCTTGGGGCAGAGTGGCTGGAGAGCTGCCTGGGGGAGAAGGAGCTGGGGGTGTTGGTTGGCAGGGGCTGACCAGGAGGCAGCAGTGGCCCAGGTGGCCAAGAGGGCCAATGGCATCTTGGGCTGTGTCAGAGCCAGCGTGGGCAGCAGGAGCAGGGCAGGGCTTGTGCCCCTGCCCTGGGCACTGGGGAGGCCACCCCTCGAGTGCTGGGGGCACTTCTGGGCCCCTCACTCCAAGAAGGCCCTGGAGGGGCTGGAGCGCGTCCAGAGAAGGGAGCGGAGCTGGGGAAGGGGCTGGAGAACAAGTGCTGAGAGGAGAGGCTGAGGGCCCTGGGGTTGTTCAGCCTGGAGAAGAGGAGGCTGAGGGGAGACCTCATCCCTGTCTGCAACTGCCTGAGAGGAGGCTGTGGGGAGGTGGGTGCTGGGCTCTGCTCCCAAGGGACCGGTGATGGGACGAGAGGGAACGGCCTCAGGTTGTGTCAGGGCAGGGGCAGAGTGGAGATTGGGGAAGATTCCTTCACTGAAAGGGTTCCCAGGCCCTGGCACAGCTGCCCAGGGAGGGGTGGAGTCCCCATCCCTCGAGGGGTTCAGAAGATGGGTGGATGAGTTCCTCAGGGACCAGGTCCAGTACTGGACAGGAATGGTTGGACCTGATGATCTCAGAGGTCCTTTCCCACCAGTGATTCTCTGACCCTGTGATTTCCCCTCCCACCACCGCAGGAGCATTTCTGGAGCCTGGACGAGACGGTGCTGAAGGTGCCCCCCAAGCTCATCCTCCAAGTGTGGGACAACGACAAGTTTTCAGCTGATGATTTTCTGGGTGAGGAGCCCCCCATTTCCACCCATTCTTACAGGGGGGAGAGCACCCACAAGTGATGGTGAGCACCCACAGATGGTAGGGAGCACCCAGAATTGATGGGGAGGCTCTGCAAGTGACAGGGAACATCCAGAAGTGGTAGAGAGCACCCATGGGTGAGAATTAGCACCCACAAATGATGAGGAGCATCTACAAATGATGGGGAGCACCCACAGGTGACAGAGAGCACCCACACATGACAGGGAGCGCTCATGGGTGATGAGGGGGCACCCACAAGTGTGTGTGGGGGCACATATGTGTGACAGGGAGTAGCTGCAAGTGGTGGGGAGCACCCACGGGTGATGGGGGGCACCCACAAGTGACAGGGAGCATCCACACATGTTTTGGGGCCACCTACAAATAGTAGAGAGCACCCATGGGTGACAGGGAATGCTCACAGGTCCTGGGGGGGGGGGACACAAGCGGTGGGGAGCAGCCAGAATTGATGGGGAGAAGCCACAAGGGGTGGGGGGCACCCATGGGTGACGGGGAGCACCCACGAGGGACAAGGAGCATCCATAAGTGACTGGGAACACCCACGAGTGGTGGGGAGCACCTATGGATGGAGTATCCATAAGTGATGGGGAGCACCCACAGGCAACAGGAGGCACCCACAAGTAGTGGAGCACCCACAAGTGACAGGGAGCACCCACAAGTAGTGGAGCACCCACAAGTAGTGGAGCACCCACAAGTGACAGGGAGCACCCACAAGTGTTGTGGGCCACAAGTAGTAGGGAGCACCCCTAGGTGACAGTGAGCACCCACAAGTGGTGGGGAGCACCCAGAGTTGATGGGGAGCACCCAAAGGTGCTGGGGGGCACCAGTGGGTAGCGGAGGGCACCCACAAGTGACAGGGAGTATCCACAAGTTGTGGGGGCACCTACAAGTGATGGGGGGGTACCTACGGGTGACAAGGAGCGCCCAAAAATAAAAGAGCACCCACATTTGCTGGGGAGCATCCAGGGGTGATGGGGACATCCACAAGCCATGGGGAGCACCCATAACTGATGGGGGGGCACCCAACGGGTGTCAGCTGGCACCCACATGTGACACCCACTTGGCCCCCCTTGGCTGTCCCCTGCAGGTGTCCTGGAGCTGGAGCTGTCCAGGGTGCCGCGCCCCGCCCGGCGGCCCCAGGACTGCACCCCAACACCACCGGGGCCCCCCCAGAGCCCCTGGTGCTGGCGGGGGGGGCAGCAGCTCCCCACCCAGTTCTCCCTGTTCCGCCAGCGCCGGGTGAGGGGGTGGTGGCCCTGCACCCTGCAGGAGGGCGACACGCGGCGCCTCTCGGTAGGTGGGGACACCGGGACGGTGGGGACAGTGGTGCTGGGGGGAGGGGACAGAGGCCACGTGACCACGGAATGGCCCGAGTTGGAAGGGACCCACAGGGATCATCGAGTGCAACTCCTGGACCTGCACAGGAAAACCCCAACATTCACCCCGTGGTCAAACACTTGGAATAATGGGATGGGTTGGGTTGGAAGGGACCTCCAAGCCCATCCAGTTCCAATCCATGGGCAGGGACACCTCCCACTGGGTCAGGGGGCTCCAAGCCCCATCCAACCTGGCTTCTGGAATATCATCCGGATTGATACCATGGCTGCTTCCCTGGGGAGGTGTTCCAGGGCTCCACCACCCTCTGGGGGAAGAACCTTTCCCTGATGTCCAACGTAAGCCTTCTCTGGCATCTTCCTGCCATTGCCTCGGGTCGAGTTGGGTCCAGTCCTGTTCAATATCTTTATCCATGATCTGGGTGAAGAGACCGAGCACTCCCTGAGCAAGGGTGGGGATGGCACCAAGCTGGGTGGGAGTGTGGATCTGCTGGGAGGAAGGGAGGCTCTGCAGAGGGGTCTGGCCAGGCTGGATCCATGGGCTGAGACCAACGGGAGGAGGGTCAACAAGGCCAAGGGCCGAGTCCTGCACTGGGGACACAGCAAGGCCAGGCAGCTCCAGGCTTGGGGCAGAGTGGCTGGAGAGCTGCCTGGGGGAGAAGGAGCTGGGGGTGTTGGTTGGCAGGGGCTGACCAGGAGGCAGCAGTGGCCCAGGTGGCCAAGAGGGCCAATGGCATCTTGGGCTGTGTCAGAGCCAGCGTGGGCAGCAGGAGCAGGGCAGGGCTTGTGCCCCTGCCCTGGGCACTGGGGAGGCCACCCCTCGAGTGCTGGGGGCACTTCTGGGCCCCTCACTCCAAGAAGGCCCTGGAGGGGCTGGAGCGCGTCCAGAGAAGGGAGCGGAGCTGGGGAAGGGGCTGGAGAACAAGTGCTGAGAGGAGAGGCTGAGGGCCCTGGGGTTGTTCAGCCTGGAGAAGAGGAGGCTGAGGGGAGACCTCATCCCTGTCTGCAACTGCCTGAGAGGAGGCTGTGGGGAGGTGGGTGCTGGGCTCTGCTCCCAAGGGACCGGTGATGGGACGAGAGGGAACGGCCTCAGGTTGTGTCAGGGCAGGGGCAGAGTGGAGATTGGGAAGGATTTCTTCCCTGAGAGGGTTCTGAGGCCCTGGCAGAGGCTCCCAGGGAGGGGGTGGAGTCCCCATCCTGGAGGGGTTTAAGATGGGCAGTTGAAGCACTCAGGGATGGTTCAGTAGTGGACAGGACCAGTTGGACTCGATGATCTCACAGGTCTTTCCCAACCAAGCCATTCTATGAAATCCTGCCTCCCCTCCCACCCATTCCCCACCCCAGGGCAAACTGGAGCTGAGCCTGGAGGTGCTGACGGCCAAGGAGGCAGAAGAGCACCCGGCAGGGAAAGGCCGGGAGGATCCCAACATGTACCCAACGCTCCCACCACCCGTGTGAGTCCCTGAGGCGAGGACCTCGCTCCTACGGGGTTTGTGGGGGCGATGGGAAGGGGGACAAGGGATCCCTGATCCTTTGTGTGTCCCCCCCAGGAGGCTGGAGCACCCCTTCCCGTGGCTGCAGGCCCCGCTGCGCACCCTGCGCCGCAGCATCTGGCGCCATCACCGCTGCCGCCTCTGCCTGGCGCTCACCCTGCTGATGCTCTTCGCCCTGCTCCTCACCTTCATCTACGCCGCCCCGGTGAGTAGAGGGGGGGACCCAGGGCAGCACCCCAATCCCCTGCAGAGCCCCACCCCACCCCGACCTCCCCTCTCGCTCTCCTCGCAGGGTTATTTGGCCATGAAGCTGGTCAACCCTCTGCCCGGTTTGCACCTCGCGGGCGCTGAGCACCGCGGCGCGGGCGAGCCCTGAGTGGCAGCAGCTCCTGGGAGCACCAAGGGGATGGAAACACCCGTGGCACCTCCTGAATAAAGTCACAGCCGGGAAGGGTCAAAGCTTCAGCCCCTGTTCCGTGAGCTGGGGTGGAGGGGGGGTGGCAAATTCCAGTCTGAGGAGCCCCAGAGTACTGGGATATGGCCTCCAACTCACTACGGCTCTGGGCTGTGGCCTCAGACTCCTGACAGCACTGGGACACAGCCCCCCAAATCCCCTCAGCACTGGGATGTGGCCCCCCAAATGTCTACAGCACTGGAGATGCAGCTCCCCTACTCCCTAAAGCTGCAGTGGGACACAGCCCTCAGTCTCTTCACTGTACTGGGACACAGCTCCCCAAATCCCTACAGCTCTGGGACACAGCTCCCCAAATCCCTACAGCTCTGGGACACAGCTCCCCAAATCCCTACAGCACTGGGACACAGCTCCCCAAATCCCTACAGCACTGGGACACAGCTCCCCAAATCCCTACAGCTCTGGGACACAGCTCCCCAAATCCCTACAGCACTGGGACACAGCTCCCCAAATCCCTACAGCACTGGGACACAGCTCCCCAAATCCCTACAGCTCTGGGACACAGCTCCCCAAATCCCTACAGCTCTGGGACACAGCTCTCTAAATCCCTACAGCTCTGGGACACAGCTCCCCAAATCCCTACAGCTCTGGGACACAGCTCCCCAAATCCCTACAGCTCTGGGACACAGCTCCCCAAATCCCTACAGCACTGGGACACAGCTCCCCAAATCCCTACAGCTCTGGGGCACAGCACCCCAAATCCCTACAGCACTGGGACACAGCTCCCCAAATCCCTACAGCACTGGGACACAGCACCCCAAATCCCTACAGCACTGGGACACAGCTCCCCAAATCCCTACAGCACTGGGACACAGCACCCCAAATCCCTACAGCACTGGGACACAGCTTCCCAAATCCCTACAGCACTGGGACACAGCACTGGTAAATGCCTCTCCCCACATTCCCTACAGCACTGGGATGCTGTTCCAGACTCCCTACGGCACTGGGACACAGCCCCCCAACTGGTCATGGCACTAGGACACCCCTGGGACATGTACCCCAACTCCCTGTGACACTGGGATGCAGTCCTGGACTACCCACAGCACTGGGACGTGGACCCTCAACTCCCTCTGGCACTGGGATGCTGTACTGGGACATGGGCGCCCCAGCTCCCTCTGGCACTGGAATGTGGCTCCCCTCAAACCCCTACGGCACTGGGACACCTCAGCCCTGACTCCCTCCAGCACTGGGATGCAGGACACGGACTCCCTACGGCACTGGGATGCTGCACTGGGATGTGACCCCTCCAACTCCCTACAGCACTGGGATGCAGCTCCCCAACTCCTTACAGCACTGGGATGCAGCTCCCCAACTCCCTACAGCACTGGGATGCAGCTCCCCAACTCCCTACAGCACTGGGATGCAGCTCCCCAACTCCCTACAGCACTGGGATGCAGCTCCCCAACTCCCTACAGCACTGGGATGCAGCTCCCCAACTCCTTACGGTGCTGGGATGCAGCTCCCCAACGCCTTACAGCACTGGGATGCAGCCCCCTGACTCCCTATGGCACTGGGACACAGACCCCCAGTTTCCCTATAGCACTGGGATGTGGGATTCTGACTCCCTATGGCACTGGGACACAGACCCCCAGTTTCCCTATAGCACTGGGATGTGGGATCCTGACTCCCTGTGGCACTGGGACACAGACCCCCAGTTTCCCTCTAGCACTGGGATGTGGGATCCTGACTCCCTGTGGCACTGGGACACAGACCCCCAGTTTCCCTATAGCACTGGGATGTGGGATCCTGACTCCCTATGGCACTGGGACACAGACCCCCAGTTTCCCTATAGCACTGGGATGTGGGATCCTGACTCCCTGTGGCACTGGGACACAGACCCCCAGTTTCCCTATAGCACTGGGATGTGGGATCCTGACTCCCTGTGGCACTGGGACACAGACCCCAGTTTCCCTATAGCACTGGGATTAGGATCCCGACTCCCTGTGGCACTGGGACGCAGCTCCCCAACTCGCCAAGGTCCTCAACAGCATCAGTTTGGGGAGGAAATGCTCAATTCCATCACTTTGTGGGAGGAAACCCCTCCTCCAGGGTCCCCACGGTGACACGGAGCACGGGAAGGTCACACACACCAATGTTTATTCCTGACACCCATTCCAGCTCCAGGGAGAGGTGCCCACCCCTCGCTCTGGGCAGAATTCCACCCCAACTCTCCTTTCACACCCACCCTAACAGCCACCCTCGGAACAAAGCTCCCACCCACAGCACCCTGGGCAAAACCAGCACGGCCACACGTGTGACCCCCACCCTGGAGACCACGGGGGGCCTGTCCTGGGTGTGGGGGGTCCTGCAAAGCCCCGGGGCACAGACCCTCTGGAGCATCTCCTGCGGGAGGAGAGGCTGAGAGAGCTGGGGGTGTTCAGCCTGGAGAGAAGGCTCTGGGGAGACCTCAGAGCAAACTCCCAGGACTGAAAGGGGCTCCAGGAAAGCTGGGGAGGGGCTTTTTCCAAGGGCTGGGAGCGACAGGATGAGGAGGAAGGACTTTAAACAGGAAGGGAGAGGAAGAAATTGTTGAGGATGAGGAGGCCCTGGCTCAGGTTTCCCAGAGCAGTGGTGGCTGCCCCATCCCTGGAGGTGTCCAAGGCCAGGTTGGATGGGGCTTGGAGCCCCCTGATCCAGTGGGAGGTGTCCCTGCCCATGGCAGGGGTGGAATTGGATGGGTTTTGAGGTCCCTTCCAACCCATTCCATGATTCCCCAACCTCATTACACCAGCGAGGCAGAAGCTGCCAAGGAGGGCAGCAGCAAATTTGCCACCTTGACGTTCCCCAGAGGCACTAAGAGTCCCCTGGGACAAAGTGACCGGATCCCTCCCTCTCCTGGGTCCCTCTGGGAGTGACCAACAAGGTCCCCAGGGGCGAAGGCGACTGTGACAACCGGCGAGAGAAACCATTGCCCCAAAGCAGTCACTGAGGTAGGAATAAACCACGACTCCCTGAAAGGCAGCGAGAACTCCGGCTCCGAGAGGCGAAGGGAACCGTGGAGGGACCTCAGCAACTGTGCCAGGAGCCACGACCTGCAACTGGGGCAGGAGGGGGTGGCATGCTGGGCCTGGCCCTGCGGAGCGGGACCCCGAGAGGCAGCAGCAAGCGGTGGCTGAAGATGGGGAACCCAACGTTGCACCCCAAATCAGGGAGGGGGCTGCAGCGAGGGGCTGCCCCAGCTCGGCTGGGGAGGAGACCAGTTGATTCCCAGCTCCACCACCAGTGAGAGCTGGGCAGGACCCCAGCTCCACCACCAGTGAGAGCTGGGCAGGGCCCCAGCTCCACCACCAGTGAGAGCCTGGCAGGGCCCCAGCTCCACCACCAGTGAGAGCCTGGCAGGGCCCCAGCTCCACCACCAGTGAGAGCCTGGCAGGGCCCCAGCTCCACCACCAGTGAGACCTGGGCAGGGCCCCAGCTCCACCACCAGTGAGAGCCTGGCAGGGCCCCAGCTCCACCACCAGTGAGAGCCTGGCAGGGCCCCAGCTCCACCACCAGTGAGAGCCTGGCAGGGCCCCAGCTCCACCACCAGTGAGACCTGGGCAGGGCCCCAGCTCCACCACCAGTGAGAGCCTGGCAGGACCCCAGCTCCACCACCAGTGAGACCTGGGCAGGGCCCCAGCTCCACCACCAGTGAGACCTGGGCAGGGCCCCAGCTCCACCACCAGTGAGACCTGGGCAGGGCCCCAGCTCCACCACCAGTGAGAGCCTGGCAGGACCCCAGCTCCACCACCAGTGAGACCTGGGCAGGGCCCCAGCTCCACCACCAGTGAGACCTGGGCAGGGCCCCAGCTCCACCAGTGAAAGCCATGGGCATCCCCTGCCCCAAAACAAGGCAACGGGCAGGATGTGGCAGCAGGGCATGGGAATTAGAAGGAAAAGCAGGGCAGTGTCCAAAGGCAGCGTAAGGCAAAGCAACGGAGAAGAGCCAGAGCAGGACAAACAGCTTGGAAAATCCCTCCTGGAAGTGAAACCACTTGAGCCAAGGGGTGGTTTTGAGGGTCCTGGTAGCGCTGCGAGGGGTTACGGTGGGACTCTGGTGAGGAAAGCAGCCCCAGTTTCACAACCAAGGGGGTGACTTCTGCCCAGGGTCGGGCTCTGGCTCAGCACCAGCAGTGTCCTCAACACCTCAACTCAAAGCTCCCTCGGGGACAGCAGCTCCAGCGCCGCGGCGCGCGGCTTCCAGTCCACCGCGCGCCTCGTTGGGGGATCCACCCAGCGTGAGAGTTCTGGAGCCCCACAAGAAACAGCAGCCACCCCCGCTGGGGTCTGTGGGAGGACACGAAGGTCCTCACCGTGGTCCATCACACTCTGGCCAGTCCAGGATGGGTGGGAGCCAGGATGTGGCCAGCCAGGACTAGCAATGGGGTTCCCAAGTCAATAGAAGTGTTTCCGGCTCTGCTCCTGCCACTTGTTGTAGACGATGATTCCAATGACGATGGCAAAAACGATGGCAACGAGGGAGAAGAAGACAATTAAGAAGAGAGCCAGGCCACTCATGGGCTCCAGCGGCGCCTCCACTGTGGGATGAAGGAAGAAAACCAGCCTGTGAGCCCCAAAAGCCACCTGCTTTTGCCTGCCCTGGGGGTTGAACCACCCCTCACCCCACATCACCCAGGGTTTGGCTTCCCAAAGTTTTCTTGCTCAGGGCAAGAGGTGGAGCTGTGAGACTCAGGGGACACAAGGAGCTGTGGTGGGATTTCTGGGAGGGAAGGGGACACTATCAAAGTTCAAACCTTTGTGAGCTTCCAGTGGAGGAGCACAACCCATTTTGGTCATGGTGTGACCAGAGCAGAGATGGAACAGGGAGGTGGTCGAATCCCCATCCCTGGAGGTGTTCAAAAGATGGGCAGATGAGGTGCTCAAGGATCTGGTTTAGCAGAAGGTTGGACTTGATGATCTCAAAGGTCTTTTCCAACCAAGTGATGTTAATGATTCTATGGTTTCTGCTCTGCAAGTACCACAGCTCCACAATCCTGCAAGTCCCCCCAGATGCCTGCAGGTCCCACCTTCCCCTGCATGAGGGGGTGGCTCCTACTCACATCCCGGCAGCTTCAGGTTGTCCACGACCGGCAGATAAACCTCCCTGTCCCGTTTCTCCTCCTCCGGCGACCGCTCCACCGTCAGCTGGTAAAGCTTCAGCGAAATGATGTCGTGGTTGTCTGGAAGCAGATCAGAAACGTGTCCCAGTAAGCACAGAATCACAGAGTCGCTTGGTTGGAAAAGACCTCTGAGATCATCGAGTCCAACCACACCTGTCCCCTTCCTAAACCATTCCTCTGCACCTCACCCACCCATCTTTTAAATACCTCGAGAGATGGGGACTCCACCCCCTCCCTGGGCAGCTGTTCCAGGGCCTGAGAACCCTCTCAGGGAAGAAATCCTTCCTGATGTCCAATCTGACCCTGCCCTGGCACAACCTGGCAGACCACAGGGGGCCTGTCCTGGGTGTGGGGGGTCCTGCAAAGCCCCAGGGCACAGACCCTCTGGAGCACCTCCTGCGGGAGGAGAGGCTGAGAGAGCTGGGGGTGTTCAGCCTGGAGAGGAGAAGGCTCTGGGGAGACCTCAGAGCAGCCTCCCAGGACTGAAAGGGGCTCCAGGAAAGCTGGGGAGGGGCTTTTTCCAAGGGCTTGGAGCAACAGGATGAGGAGGAAGGACTTTAAACAGGAAGGGAGAGGAAGAAATTGTTGAGGATGAGGGTGGGGAGGCCCTGGCCCAGGTTTCCCAGAGCAGTGGTGGCTGCCCCATCCCTGGAGGTGTTCAAGGCCAGGTTGGATGGGGCTTGGAGCCCCCTGATCCAGTGGGAGATGTCCCTGCCCATGGCAGGGGTGGAACTGGGTGGGCTTTGAGGTCCCTCCCAACCCAACCCATTCCACGCCCTTCCAGGTCCCTCCCAACCCAACCCATTCCACGCCCTTCCAGGTCCCTCCCAACCCAACCCATTCCACGCCCTTCCAGGTCCCTCCCAACCCAACCCATTCCACGCCCTTCCAGGTCCCTCCCAACCCAACCCATTCCACGCCCTTCCAGGTCCCTCCCAACCCAACCCATTCCACGCCCTTCCAGGTCCCTCCCAACCCAACCCATTCCACGCCCTTCCAGGTCCTTCCCAACCCAACCCATTCCACGCCCTTCCAGGTCCTTCCCAACCCAAACCCCTCCACGCCCTTCCAGGTCCTTCCCAACCCAAACCCCTCCACGACCTCCGAGGTCCCTTCCAACCCAAACCACTCCACGACCTCCGAGGTCCCTTCCAACCCAAACCCCTCCACGACCTCCGAGGTCCCTTCCAACCCAAACCCCTCCACGACCTCCGAGGTCCCTTCCAACCCAAACCCCTCCACGACCTCCGAGGTCCCTTCCAACCCAAACCACTCCACAACTCCACGATTCTCTAAGCCCCACCAGACACCGAGCTGCACCTCCCAACCCCCAAAGCTGCACAGGACCTTCCTGAGCTTCTTGGGAGAGAAAGCTGGGGATGCCCAGGCACTACCTGAGAGGTCTCCGGTGACGGAAGAGGTCCCAAAGTAGTAGCCCCGGGGCAAGTGGACACCTGGCACGTCGATGCAGTCCCTCCACTCGTGTTTCCCGTCGATGTCGATCATGACCTGAGGAGGACGAAGGTCCCTCAGCGCCCTCCGCGGCGCCGCCGCCGCCGCCCGCCCCGCGCCGGTGGGCGCCTCTCACCGTCAGCCTCCTCTTGACGTAGCGGATCACCAGGAAGGTGTCGTGGTTGAGGTTGCGCACCATGGCCGTGCAGCCCCCCAGCTCCGTCGGGCGCCCGTCCCGGTCGTGGTCGTAGGTGAGGGAGCCATTGTTCACCATGGCTGAGATGTAGGGGAAGACGCGCTGCGCGGTGAGAGAGAGATGGGTTGGGGTGACAGCTTGGCCACCACCGCCTGTCCAGGAGTCCCACGACAGCTCCACAGACCCCAAAACTCCTCCAATCCTCCCCAAGAATCCACCTCAATGAGACAAAGCCACCACCCCGCTCCATCCCAAGCTCCCAGACATCCATGGTGGAGAACATCCGAGTTGCGCGCAGCCTCTCCCAGCTCATGTCGGGATTTCTGTGCTTCCAGAGGGATTTCTGGTTTGTTTTGGAACTCAGAGGAGGGAATTCCTCAACCATGAGCCAAAGGGAAACCCAACAGGTTGGGAAGAGGTGGGGGAGCGAGGAGCAGGTACCTGGGTTCCTGGGCTGTACCTCCTCTTCTGAGCCTGCCCGTCCAGGGTCAGCGCAAAGCAAGAAAGAGCACAGAAGCAAAAGGGTCACAGAGCAGAGTTTGGGATTGACCTGGAAACCTCCTCCCAGCAGAGCTCAGGGATTTGTCAGCTCGGCAGAGATTAAAGCTCAGAGGGTTTGGGGCCAAATCCTGGGATATGAGCTTAGGGAACGGCGCAGGAAGTCGCACCGAGCGTGGTCACGTGTGGTGTTTCTCCTCCCTTCTTGCTTCAGCAAAAGCCACCACTCCACGACCTTCGAGGTCCCTTCCAACCCAAACCACTCCACGACCTTCGAGGTCCCTTCCAACCCAAACCACTCCACGACCTTCGAGGTCCCTTCCAACCCAAACCACTCCACGACCTTCGAGGTCCCTCTCAACCCAAACCACTCCACGACCTTCGAGGTCCCTCTCAACCCAAACCACTCCATGACCTTTGAGGTCCCTTCCAACCCAAACCACTCCACGACCTTCGAGGTCCCTCTCAACCCAAACCACTCCATGACCTTTGAGGTCCCTTCCAACCCAAACCACTCCACGACCTTCGAGTCCCTTCCAACCCAAACCACTCCACGACCTTCGAGGTCCCTTCCAACCCAAACCACTCCACGACCTTCAAAGTCCCTCTCAACCCAAACCAATCCACGACCCTTGAGGTCCCTTCCAACCCAAACCACTCCACGACCTTCGAGTCCCTCTCAACCCAAACCAATCCACGACCTTTGAGGTCCCTTCCAACCCAAACCACTCCACGACCTTCAAAGTCCCTCTCAACCCAAACCAATCCACGACCTTTGAGGTCCCTTCCAACCCAAACCACTCCACGACCTTCAAAGTCCCTCTCAACCCAAACCAATCCACGACCTTTGAGGTCCCTTCCAACCCAAACCACTCCACGACCTTCGAAGTCCCTCTCAACCCAAACCAATCCACGACCTTTGAGGTCCCTTCCAACCCAAACCACTCCACGACCTTCAAAGTCCCTCTCAACCCAAACCAATCCACGACCTTTGAGGTCCCTTCCAACCCAAACCACTCCACGACCTTCGAAGTCCCTCTCAACCCAAACCATTCCACAACCTTCAAAGTCTCTCCCAACCCAAACCATTCCACAATCTTTGAGGTCCCTCCCAACCCAAACCATTCCATGACCTTCGAGTTCTCTCCTAATCCAAACCATTCCACACCCTTCAAGGTCCCTTCCAACTGCTCCCCAGGGATCTCCAACCAACCTTTCCACCTCTCCTCAAGAATAAGACACTTCCTTTTGTGGTTTTAAAGGTGAGAAAAAGCTACCAAGAACCCAGAGCAACTGGGTCACCAGAAGTTCTCCACCTCCCTTTCCCATCCCTGGAGGTGTTCAAGGCCAGGTTGGATGGGGCTTTGAGCTTCCTGATCCAGTGGGAGGTGTCCCTGCCCATGGCAGGGGGTTGGAACTGGATGGGCTTTGAGGTCCCTTCCAACCCAAACCATTCCGTGATTCTCTTCCAGCATCGAGGTGGGAAGGGCTCATTTTAACACCCTCTGTGCTCCTTCCTCCACAGGACTGGACACCAAGAAACCCCAAACAAACAACAGATACCTCAGAAACACAAAGATCTTACAACCCAAGCACCTTCCACAGCCACGCCGCATCCTTGCCATCTCCTGCCCGCTCCGAGTCACCGAAACAGCCCCGTTGTGCAGGGCTTGGGTTGGCACCTCAGGTTCTGCTCCACTCGAGGTCTGCAGAGCCCCTTGCTCCTGGCACAGCTCCACCTCAAGCAGTGCTTGCCAGTGGCCTCCAGGAAGCACAGGAGCTCACGAGGCACAGGCAGTGCCAGCAGCCAGTTTTCTCCTGCCCAGAAAGCTTTTTCTCCACAACACAACCACCCCTTGGCTTTGGACATCTCTGAAGAGTCACCACCTCACCAGGGAGGAAAACCAGCCAGATAGAGCCCAGGGAAAGGCACTGGGGAGGAGGAACAGTGATACCTGACCCCTGATTTAAGAGTTTAAACAAGGTCCCGTCGCGCCAAGGAGGAGCTGCGCTCGCGGAGCCGCGAGCCGAACGCTCTGCGGGCACCTCCAGCCCGTTTGTCCTCTCCAGCTCACCTCCTGCTGCTTCTCCTCGTTGGGGTAGGTGTCCACGAACACTCCCAGGCCCAGGAAGTTATCCTTGCTTCCAAAGACAGGTCCTAGAAGAAGGAGAAGCTCTGAATAAGGGTGGCAAAGCCAGGCAGGCATCGCAAAGGGCTCATCACCCACCCCTTGGTGTTGTTCTCTGGGTAAGGCAGCGAGGTAGGTGCTCTCCAGACCCAATTTGTTCCCAAGTCACCTCAATCTGCACCAAAACCCTTGGGAAAGTTGAGTTGGGAGGATGTAAGGGGTCAGGGAGACCCGGGTTAGACACTGAGATAGGAGATCCACGGGGAGGGATCTTCTCTCCACAGCTTCCAACTGCTTCTGTCAGCTCTTCAAAGGGCAAAGACAGAGCTTGATGCACCCTTAATGGGCCACGAGAAGCCCAGGCAGCTCCAGGCTTGGGGCAGAGTGGCTGGAGAGCTGCCTGGGGGAGAAGGAGCTGGGGGTGTTGGTTGGCAGGGGCTGACCAGGAGGCAGCAGTGGCCCAGGTGGCCAAGAGGGCCAATGGCATCTTGGGCTGTGTCAGAGCCAGCGTGGGCAGCAGGAGCAGGGCAGGGCTTGTGCCCCTGCCCTGGGCACTGGGGAGGCCACCCCTCGAGTGCTGGGGGCACTTCTGGGCCCCTCACTCCAAGAAGGCCCTGGAGGGGCTGGAGCGTGTCCAGAGAAGGGAGCGGAGCTGGGGAAGGGGCTGGAGAACAAGTGCTGAGAGGAGAGGCTGAGGGCCCTGGGGTTGTTCAGCCTGGAGAAGAGGAGGCTGAGGGGAGACCTCATCCCTGTCTGCAACTGCCTGAGAGGAGGCTGTGGGGAGGTGGGTGCTGGGCTCTGCTCCCAAGGGACCGGTGATGGGACGAGAGGGAACGGCCTCAGGTTGTGCCAGGGAAGATTTAGATTGGACATCAGGGAAATTCCTTCATGGAAAGGGTTCTGAGGCCCTGGCAGAGGCTGCCCAGGGAGAGGGTGGAGTCCCCATCCCTGGAGATGTTTAAAAAACAGTTGGATGAGGTGCTCAAGGATGTGGTTTAGCAGCAGAGGTTGGACTCAATGGTCTCAAAGACCTTTTCCAACTAAACCATTCCATGATTCCATACAGTCCCTCCAGGCAGGGAAGTTGTGGCCAGATTAAATCCCTCACTCTTGCCTGCTCAAGGACAGAGTCTTTCCACAGCCTGTTCTCCAAGGAGCTGCCTCCCAGCACAGGAGGACCCTTCTCACGATCAGGGCAAAACAATCCCAATCCACCCACCCCAGAGCTGCCTCCACCCTCCCTGGGCCCCAGCAAACCCCAGCCCAGGGGGCTGAGCCTCAGAGGAAGCCTCGTGCGTGGTCGTTCCTCCTTCTGAGGGTGCCAAGGTGGAAGAAAAACAACCCTAAAACCTCAAATCACTGCAGTTCCCCACGGTGACTTCCCCAAACAAACCTACAAGACCAGGAAAGCAAGTGTGGCCAACACAGGTCCTCCAGAAGGTGCCAGGTGGCACCTGACACCTTCCACGGGCACTTTACCTGTCTGCATGCGGTCCTTGGTGTACCAGATGGCAAAGCCGTCCCCGTTCAGGTTCTTCTTGCCTTGCCCATGGATTTTAAAATGCACCTGGAGCTCCCAGTCCCGGAGGTAACACGGCTGCAGGAGGAGGAGAGGCATTTTTGAAAGATGATGGAGATCTCAGGAAGGAATGTTCTCCTGGGAGGGTGGGGAGGCCCTGGCCCAGGTTTCCCAGAGCAGTGGTGGCTGCCCCATCCCTGGAGGTGTTCAAGGCCAGGTTGGATGGGGCTTGGAGCCCCCTGATCCAGGGGGAGGTGTCCCTGCCCATGGCAGGGGTGGAACTGGAGGGGCTTTGAGGCTCCTTCCAACCAAACCCATTCTACAGCTGGCTCGGGCTGGGATGTCTCTGCCTGGATGAGAAGCCAGATCCCATCCCACTTCCCCCCCTCCCCTTCAGGGTCTACTCCCATCCCATCCCACCTCCCTCCCTCTTCAGGGCTGCCTCTCCTCCCATCCCACCCCACCCCATCCCTCTTCAGAGCCCCCTCCCATTCCATCCCCCTCCCTCTCCATGGCCTCCTCCCATCCCTTCCCCCTCTAACCTCCCCTTCCCCTTCCTCCCTTTTCAGGGCCTCCTCCTCCCCTCCCTTCCATCCCACCTCCTCCCTCTTCAAAGCCCCCTCCCATCCCATCCCGCCCCCTCCCTCTCCATGGTCTCCTCACATCCCTTCCCCTCCTTCCCTTCCTCCTCCCCCCCTTCCCACCCTAGCCTCCCCTCCCCCTCCCTTCTCACCGTAACCCCCCCTCCCTCTCTCTCCTTCTTCAGGGCCCCATCCCATCTCATCCCACCCCCTCCCTCTTCAGGGCCTCCTCCCCTCTCATCCAATCCCATCCCACCCCCCTTCCTCTCCATGGTCTCCTCACATCCCTTTCCTTCCTTCCCTTCCTCCTTCCCCTTCCCACCCCCCTCTTCCCACCGTAGCCTCCCCTCCCTCTTCATGGCTCCCTCCCCTCCTATCCCATCCCATCCCACCCCATCCCTCTTCAGAGCCCCCTCCCATCCCTTCCCCCCCTTACCCCATCCCATCCTCCCCCTCTTCACTCTTCAGAGCCCCTTCCCATCCTTTCCCCCCCCTTCCCTTCCCATCCTTCCCCCCTTTCCTCTTCAGGGCCGCCCCCCATCCCATCCCACCCCACCCCCCTCCCTCTTCAGCACCTCCTCCCATTCCATCCCATCCCAACTCCTGCCTCTTCAGGGCCTCCTCCCCTCCCCTCCCATTCCATCCCAACCCCTCCCTTTTCAAAGCCCCCTCCCTCTCCATGGCCTCCTCCCATCCCTTCCCTTCCTCCCCCCCTTCCCCCCCCAGCTTCCCCTCCCCCCCTTCCCACCCTAACCCTCCCCTCCCCCTCCCTCTTCACGGCCTCCTCCCATCCCTTCCCCCCCTCCCCATCCCATCCAATCGCCCCCCTTCCCACTCCCCTTCCCTCCCATCCCACCCCTTTCCCTCTCCATGGCCTCCTCCCATCACTTCCCCCCCCTCCCCCCCCCCCCAGACCCCCCCTTTCCCTTCCCCCCCCCCCGCTCACCACTCTGTTCCACAGAGCCCCCCTCTTGCTCTGCAGGTCCGGGGTCAGGCGGATGTGCTGGGCCGTCACCATGGCGTTACCCTGCAGGTCCCACAGCCCCGAGCCGGCGGCGCCCACCCCTGCGGGCACACGGACCCTCGGTACCGGTACCGGGCACACAGACACCGCCCCCCCCCTAGGTATCACCACCCCCCCCCCTCACCCTGGTAGGGTTTGGACAGCGAGTGCTCCCGCTTCAGGTGCTCCTCGGTCTGCTCGGCCCGCCCGCCCGGCCACGGCCACAGCGCCAGCGCCGCCACCACCGGCAGCAGCCCCGGCCCGGCCCGCAGCGCGCCCGCCGCCATCTTGGCCCGCGCCCGCCCACTGACCCACGGCGCCCGCCCATTGGTCCCCACGGCCGCTGTCCCGCCCACGGCGCCCGCCCATTGGCCACCTCATTCACCGCCCACTGACCCACGGCCGCTGGCCCATTGGTTCCCACGGCCACTGGCCCGCCCACTGGCCCACGGCGCCCGCCCATTGGCCACCCCATTCACTGCCCACTGACCCACGGCGCCCGCCCATTGGTCCCCACGGCCACTGGCCCGCCCACTGACCCACGGCGCCCGCCCATTGGTCCCCACGGCCACTGGCCCGCCCACTGGCCCACGGCACCCGCCCATTGGCCACCCCATTCACCGCCCACTGACCCACGACGCCCGCCCATTGGTCCCCACGGCCAC